>JAMXBD010003728.1:0-105638 GCA_024138025.1 Combretum micranthum | reverse complement strand
TTACCACCATCAAACCTGGTGTTCCTCTCATGCAACATGAGTTCAGCCTCAACGCCATATTCTTAGCCTCTCATATTCCTCAAAACAGTCACACCAATCTTATCTTTAATTTGTAATTTTAAACCATCTACATACCTGTCACGCCCAGCGGGTACCCTAAACGTGACAGCCCGCCGTACGCAATATTAAAACTTAAGAATGACTACCTCAGTCACTCGAAAGCTTTCATATCGGTACAAGGCGTACATTCACAACAAAGGGAGACCGGTGGAGTAATGCATTTTAAGACATTGGCAGCGGAACATGCAAAATAACATTAATATATATTTCATTGAAATAAAAGTCTTACAACTTCTAAGGGGCATTCCCCCGATAATTTCATAATAATCATGGTCTTGCTAAGATAAGCAACAAAAGCTAGAAGATTTTAGAAGAAATCTACTCTAATACTATGAAATAGAATTCCTCCAAAAGCTTCCCAAAATAAAGATTCTACCCGGGTGGTCAAGATGGTCTCGGGTGCAAAAAGATAAACCTGCAAGGTCAAAAGTCTGTAGGAGTATAAGCATTACTAGCTTAGTGAGATATTCCTTACGCAAAAGTACTCATAACAAACAATCAACCAAGTTTATTAATCAAGCATATGAATGCAATAACCATATGATCAAACATTACATACGACTATCCGGTTTCGTATGTTTGATGGATTTACCCCTCCATCGGAGGTTAGGGAATGCTTTGAACTAGGTCCCGAACGACCTCCTGAAAGTTGCGCGTCTTGGGGTTCCAACGAACCGTACTACTAGTCCTCGGGCTTTCCTTACCCAAAGCGATCGATCCGGCTCGGCTACACCTTGAGACCGTATTCCCCGAACGTCCTAACTCTCAAGATTGTAGCAAGGCAGCTTACCTTTCCGGTCCCACGCTGAGGAGTAGTAGCAAAATTTCGAAATGATATTCTAAGTGATATGCATGAGCAATTTATTATATGGGGATTCCGATATGACATTAAATCATTTAAAGCGATCAAACAATATTCGCACACATAACAAATACATACATGGAGACATTTATATCAATCACAAATCGGGTTCCGATATACTTTATTGTTCATTGATCGCACACAACGAATCACATACATAATTCCCATGATATCCCACATGCATATCAATTTTATCTTTTCCTAACATCTAGTGCTCTATTCTACAAGCACATGCGCGAATACATAAGCGTAAAGGAAACTCACTCGTCCATAGCTTTCTTCTAGGAGTCGAAGTAATCCTCTGGGAAGGGAAGATCTTCGTCCTCGACACCTAAACCAAAAGAAATACCCGACATGAGTATTTCATCCACGATCTATCGAACTCTATAATTCGATCTTATTGAATTCGTCAAAAATCGTATGAATGGAAATTCCAATTTAAAATGGCCATAACTTGCTCATTTTAACTCGGAATTTCGCATATTATATACCGATTTCTACCTACTCGAAAGATCTATCTATTTCTAAGGTTATTTTATCAAAAGAAGTTATTTAGGTCTCGGAATAGCAGCGTACAGATTTGACACGAATTTTCCAAACTTCAAAACTAGAGTTTTCAAACTTTACTTCACTCAAGGGCTTTTGTACAAAAATATAGATACATTATATGGTTGAAAGAAAATCCCTTGAATACATATATACTCAAACCATATGCATGAATTTGGTGGTGTTGTCTCAACAATGTTCTTGTGGTACAATATGTTTTGAAAGTGTGATAAGCTTAAGTTTTGTAAAAAAATAAGTTTTGTAAAAAAATTAGTTTTGTTAAGAAATTTCTTATTTTACTAAAAGTGAGCATCTCCTTCTTTTAATTCTTTTTCTTAAATAAAATTAATTTTAATCTTTTTAAATTCCTACTACTTTATTTCTAATGTTTTGGAAAACATAGTTTTTCTAAATACTTCATGGGTATATGTTCTATAGCTTTTCTTAGATCCACTTTAAAAGAAATGTCTTTATAAGTAAATTTTTGAAAACTTATCTAGACTTTAGTATTTAAAATGTTGGTAGAAAATTTTGATAAATGTGTTTAAGAAAACTTTTGGTTGAGTAAGGAATGTTTAAAGAAACTTTCTTATTTTATTTGTTTGAAAGAAGAGTTTGTAATAACTTTATGTATTTCTTGATAAAATCTCATATAGTGTTATTACTAAAACTTGAGCTAAACTTGTCTAGCTTTAGAAAAATATTTGTTAAGATAAAACTTTAAGTCTTTATGGAAAAATAATTTCTTATGAGATAAAATTTATTTTTGAGGAGGGTTCTTACTTTCTATTACTAAAGGAAGCTCATTTTCATTATGGTTGAGACAATATCACATATTCATGTATGAATGAGGATAAAATAAAACAACATAATAAGATAAACAAAATATATAAGAGCATAAAAGTAAAGTCAAGTATTGGGAACCTTAGCTTCATCAAGGTATCCCGGGACTAAGAATAGACTAGTCCTCAAAGAAAAGAAAAGCAAAGAAATAAAATTATTTTGACTTGATATGGACAAGTCTAAGACTAGAAAGACTAGTCTTAATATTTGCATAAAACAAGTAAATAAATAAATTGCAAGACTTGAAATTAAATAACAAGTGAGCGTATATGCTCTAAATAAATATATATACATAATATATATAATACTTATATAAGTTAGGTTAGAAACAATAATAACAATATCAACATAATAGTAACATAAAGAAAATAAGAACATGAACAAAAACAAAACATGAATAAATTGTTGCTTCTTTAACTCAATGAGTCTAAGAAACATACACTAAACTCATGTTAAGTTATATGAACATGATGAGTAAATAAGAAATTTTTACCTAAAGTTTATGTGTTGGTTGAAGAAGAAAAGAATGGGTTGTAATATTATGTGGGAATGGATTTTCTAAGGAGAAAGAGAACTTGAGAGAGATTTGGGAGGAATTTTGTGGAGTGATTTTGGGAGAGTTTTGGTATGAATTTTGTTGTGTGAAAGAATGGAAGAGGAAGGGTATTTATAGATTTTTGGGAGTGGAAATTAGATGTAATTAAATAATTTGAAAAAGAAAATAAAATTGATGTGATTAAAGAAGTAATGTGTAAAGTGTGATGTGACTAAAGTTGTATGGGGAAGGTAAATTGTAAGATATAGGTATGGTAGAGTGTAAGAATAGTGTAAGAAAAAGTAGAAAAGGTGAATAGTAATGAATAGTAGAAAAGTACTATGAATAGTAGACTAGACAATTAAAATACCGGTAGTAAAAAAATACGCGTAAAAGTCCTATATCTGTTATTTTTAGATACCGAAAAATTCTAAAACTGATATTTTTGAAAACCTTATATTTTTACGAATCTATTGGTGTTGTCGGAATATTTTTGCTATCCGGTGCTCCGGGGCACGGTTTTTGAAAACTGATCCCGATCGGATCCGAAGGACACTAGAAAAATTCAAATCTGATATTTTTAGGCTTCCCTATATTATTACGAACCATAATCCACAATTATTTCAATTTCGTTTTCTAGGGTTTAAGAATACGGGATTGCCGGATCTAGATTCACTAGACTAAACATAGAACTAGGTTAATTTTAGGGTTTCGTTTCAACTTCCGGTTCTTAGGGTTTACTAATATTATCGAAAAATCTAGGGGCTTACAACCTACCCTCCTTAAAGAAAGTTTTGTCCTCAAAACTTGGCTATCGTACCTGATTCCTCGAAAAGATTCGGATATTTGCGTCGGATCTCATCCTCGGCTTCCCAAGTTGCCTCCTCATGGGTGTGATTCCTCCAGAGGACTTTGACATATTTGATCTCTTTGTTCGAAGCTTTTGGACTTTTCTATCCAAAATCTGTACCGGGTGTTCCTCATAAGTGAGGTTCTCCTTTAGCAACACTGGCTCAACTCTACTACTCGTTCTGGATCTGCTACATGCTTGCAAGACCGATACATGAAACACGTTGTGTACACCTGACAGGTTTGGCGGCAAGGCTAGGCGATAGGCTAGATCTCCCACTCGTTCAAGCACTTCAAAAGGTCCAATGTACCGTGGGCTCAACTTTCCTTGTTTGCGTACCCGATGTATACTCTTGATTGGATTTATCTTTAAGTACACATGGTCTCCTACTTGAAATTCGAGAACTCGCCTTTTCTGATCTGCCCAGCTTTTCTGTCTATCTTGGGCCTCTTTCATTCGCCGTCGGATTATCCTTACTTTGTCTGCTGCATCTTGTACCAAATCTGGTCCAATAGCAAGCTTTTCCACATCATCCCAAAACAGAGGCGATCTACAGCGTCGCCCGTACAAAGCTTCATATGGCGGCATTTGTATGGTCGAGTGGTAGCTGTTGTTGTAGGCAAACTCTATGAGCGGCAAATGAGCATCCCAGCTTCCTTTGAATTCCATAACACAAGCACGCAACATGTCTTCCAAGGTTTGGATCGTCCGTTCCGATTGTCCATCGGTTTGGGGGTGATAAGCTGTGCTAAAGTGCAACTTTGTCCCCATACACCTTTGTAAACTCGTCCAAAACTTGGATACGAATCTAGGATCTCGATCTGACACAATCCCGGCAGGTACTCCATGTAAACGTACTATTTCCCTTATGTAAAGCTTGGCTAGCTTGTCCATCGAGTACGTCATTGATTGGTATGAAATGAGCCGATTTGGTCAAGCGATCTACCACGACCCATATGGCATCATACCTGCCGATGTCCTTGGTATCCACACACGAAATCCATCGAGATTTGATCCCACTTCCATTCAGGTATCGGCAAGGCTTTAGCAATCCTCCCGGCCTTTGATGTTCCACCTTTACTTGTTGACAAGTTGGGCACTTCATCACAAATCAGCTACATCCCGTTTCATCCATTCCACCAAAAGTGGCTCTTAAGATCTTGATACATCTTAGTTCCTCCGGATGTACTGTGTATCCTGAGTTATGTGCTTCACTCATGATTTCTTTCTCATATCCTCATCATCCGGCACACATAACCTTCCCTTCATCCTCACTACATCCTCGTCATCTACGGTGAAATCAGTATACTTCTCGCTTGTACTTCCCGTTTGATCCTTTGTATGACTTCATCATATCGTTGAGCTTCTTTAATTCGTTCCACAAGGGTTGGTTCCATCACCAAGCTAGATATTTCCACCTCCACATCTCCTCCTATGAATTCGATACTCAGCCTTTCGAATTCTTTTACCAACCTTTTGGTCAGTCAACAAAGCGGCAACTTCCTCATGATTCTTCCGACTAAGGCATCCGCGACGGCATTAACTTTTCCTGGACAATAGTTGATTCCAAGATCATAGTCCTTTATAAGCTCTAACCATCTCCGTTGCCTCATATTCAACTCCTTCTGAGTGAATAGGTACTTGAGGCTCTTGTGATCCGTATATATTTCGCATCTTTGTCCATACAAGTGATGCCTCCATATCTTGAGTGCGAAAACAACGGCAGCTAGCTCCAAGTCATGCGTCGGATAATTCTGCTCATGCGGTCTCAACTGTCGCGAAGCATAAGCAATCACTTTTCCTTCTTGCATTAGCACACATCCAAGACCATTTCTTGATGCGTCGCTATGCACCGTGTAAGGCTTCTCAGGGTTTGGCAAAACGAGTATTGGTGCGGATACAAGCTTTTGCTTGAGCTCTTGGAAACTCTTTCTCTTTTATCGGTCCAGATGAACTTCTCATTCTTTTGAGTAAGTTGCGTTAACGGCTTGGCTATAGTCGAGAAATTCTTTACAAACTTTCGATAATAGCCAGCTAGTCCAAGAAAGCTTCTTACTTCTGTTACCGTCTTCGGTTGTTTCCACTCCATCACTGCTTTAATCTTTTCAGGATCAACCGATATACCACTTCCTGAAACAACATGTCCTAAAAAGGATATCTTATCCAACCAAAAGTCACATTTCGACAATTTGGCATACAACTTATGTTCTCTCAACGTCCTAAGCGCCATACGGAGGTGTTCCTCATGTTCCTCTCGTGTGGTTGAGTAGACCAAAATGTCGTCGATGAAAACTATAACGCATTTATCCAAAAAGGGCTTATAGATTCGATTCATCAAGTCCATGAAAGCGGCAGGTGCATTTGTCAATCCAAAAGACATTACTAAGAACTCATAATGTCCATATCGAGTTCGAAAAGCAGTCTTTGGTACATCCTCCGACCTTACTCTTAACTGATGGTATCCAGACCTTCAAGTCGATGCGTGAAAACACGCTTGCTCCTTGCAACTGATCAAAGAGATCATCAATCCGGGGTAATGGATACTTATTCTTGATTGTAACCTTATTCAACTCCCGGTAATCGACACATAACCTCATGGATCCATCCTTTTTCTTAACGAACAAAACTGGTGCTCCCCATGGTGATACACTTGGGCGTATAAATCCTTGATCCAGAAGCTCTTGTAATTGCTTCTTGAGTTCTTTCAACTCTACCGGTGCCATGCGGTATGGAGCTTTTGATATCGGCTCGGTATTTGGCATCAAGCTAATCTCAAAATCGATCCCTCTTTGGTGGCAAACCGGGTAATTCCTCAGGAAAAACGTCAGGAAACTCATTGACTATGGGTATATCCTCCACCTTTGGTCCTTCATTCTTCTTCTATAGCATTGATTTGTCGGTCAATCTCCTCCTCATCCGTCACCAACTCAAGCGAACTTAATCCTTGCCTCCTTACGACCGTGGATTCTCCTTTAAACTCAATATCCTTCCCATTTACATCCTTAAAATTCACCTTCTTCTCTCGACAATCTACCGTGGCTTTAACATGGGTTAACCAACTCATTCCAAGAATTACTTCATACTTATTCATCTCCAACACGATCAAATCACTTGTCGTATGGTGTCCTTGGATCTCTAAAGGGCATTCCTTCAACATCTCTTGGGTGGTTACACGCTACCCGTGGGTGTCTTTATCTTGAAGCGGTAGCGGTGGTGACTATAGGTAATCCACTCTTCTTAGCAAGGTTGGGGGTGATAAACGAATGGGTGGCTCCGGTATCAAACAAGGCATAAGCGGTCTCGTTAGCTACTCGTATACTTCCTGCGTTTAACACGCACTAGTTACTAACCATACTATACTTATCTAACTTTTCTAAAGCTTTAGGCTAAAGAGGTATAGGGATTCTATTGACAGATTAATAGCGTAAAAGATACTATAAACAAAACGAAAGCTTAAGGTTAAGGCTAACCTGCAACGAGTCCATGATCATAGCCTTCGTCTCCCTCCAAGGCAGCAAACTCATCCTTCCTCCTCATCATCTGCTTCCTCGCACATCCACTGGCCCTCCAGGTTGTTGTAAACTCTCATTCCATGCATCGAGGTGCCAGAGCGGTTCCCATTCCCATTGCCATTGTTGGTTCTGACAAGGGCGGATCCTCCCGAGGTGTTGGATGACCTCACAAGAGCATTTTTCCTCTTTGGGCATTCATTCGCAAAGTGCCCTGGCTGCTTGCACACATAGCAGACACTGGTGTTCTTCTTGGGACACTCCAAGATTTTATGATCGGGCTGCCACAAAAGAAACACTTGTTTTGCAATTGTGGGCAGACTTTGGATAATGCTTCCCTCGGCATTTCCAGCATGTGACATCTACCTTGGTACCTCCCTCTGATTGCTTCCACTTCCTTTGAAACTTCCAAAGGTCTTAAACCTCTTATTTTTGAACCCAGAACTTGGTCCTTCATGGCTTCCTTCCGAACACAAACACTTTCTTCTCCGGAGCTTTTGTTTTCATCTTTTTGGCTTCTTCAATAATTCTAGCCTTTTCCACTAGCCCCTTAAAACTTTTAACATCAAACTCCACCAAGCGAATCTTTAGGTCTTCATCTAACCCATTCAAGAAAACTTGTCTCTTTAGCTCCTCGCTGTGCTTATAGATCAGGAGCATACTGCAACAAGCGACTGAATTCGGTTTCGTACTGCTCGATGGTTCTCCCTTTCTGAGTAATTAAAGAACTCAGCACTACCGAACTCTGAGACTCCCTGGAAAGTAGTTCTCCAAGAACTCTTCTCGAAACATATCCCACGTAACTGGAGCAGGCAATTCTCGCTTCTTTTCCCACCATATGCGAGCATTGAACTTCAACATGAATGTCCCAAAACTGACTCTTAGTGGTGGGGTACTTCATAACCATCAAACGATCTCTCAATTGGGCCAACCAATCTTCGGCCTCAGCTGGTTTTCCGAAGGTTCCATCAAAGTAGGTATTACTTTTGATGAAATTGGCGAGCAAGTTTTGATGTGATCTGGCGGTGGTGGTGGTGGAAATGGTGCAGCATGTGACTGTTCGCCGGGTGCTTCTACCGTAGCTTCAGGAGCATTCTGAGGTGGAGCAGGAGCTGGGTTATTTTGATTTTGTTGCTGAATCAAAATAGCTAATAACTGGTTCATTGTCCAATGGCAGCTGCAAAGTCGTTTTGCTGGTTCGGGGCAGGAGCAGGGTTATTCTCGGTTGGTTACGTGGGGGTACTCCTCGTTCAGCTGGTACGTTGTTGGAATCTCTTTGTTCTCTATTCCTACGTCTTCTTGGACGGCTGTTTAATCGTTTAGATTTTAGTTTCTATTACGCTCTACTAACGTTTACGGAAATCACGGAAATCTCAAATATAAAGACTAGAAATTTAAATCAAGGTACAAAACTTAAGGAAATAAATTGACAAAATAGGGATTGATAGGAGTTTAATAAGAAATTATGAAATTCAAATACAATTCAAAGAAATTACAAAGTAAGAAATCAAATCATGCATGTTAATCACAAAAAGAGATAATATAATAAAACTAAAACAAAGGAATCTCATTATCAAGAAATCATTAGGTTACTTTTATTTGTTAAAAACTTAACTACATCTTTTGATTAGTTGCGATTTAATACTAAGGCGTTGCGTCTTGGGTGAATACGACGTCTTCTTCTCATCATGGCTCCTTACTTCGTTTCGATCCTTTTGTTGAGACTTGAGGGAATCTGGGGTTGGTTTCACCTTCTTCACCTTTCTTCGATCCTTGTTTGGTCGTCTGCGCTGTTTCCGGCGTTACCTAAGGTTGGTTGTATAGTCTTTTACGTAAACGTATTTTCCTTTTTGTTTAGAAAGCAAGTTAACTCTTCTTTAGTAACTAAGGGTTGTGTTTTCTTAGCTTAAAACGGTTTGGAAATCCTCCTATTCTTCTTAAGGGTATAAACTAGTCCTAGGGCCACTTACATATCTTAGGTATGGTCATAGAACATGTGTTTCCCATAAATCCCCTACTTCTATAATTCTAGGATTCTCCTAAAACTCTTATGGCTTAATCTTAAACTTATCCTATTCTTAAGACTTCTATTTCTAACTTACTGTTTCTTTCCCTAATCTTGATGCTCTGATACCAACTTAAACTGTCACGCCCCAGCGGGTACCCTAAACGTGACAGCCCGCCGTACGCAATATTAAAACTTAAGAATGACTACCTCAGTCACTCGAAAGCTTCATATCGGTACAAGGCGTACATTCACAACAAAGGGAGACCGGTGGAGTAATGCATTTTAAGACATTGGCAGCGGAACATGCAAAATAACATTAATATATATTTCATTGAAATAAAAGTCTTACAACTTCTAAGGGGCATTCCCCCGATAATTTCATAATAATCATGGTCTTGCTAAGATAAGCAACAAAAGCTAGAAGATTTTAGAAGAAATCTACTCTAATACTATGAAATAGAATTCCTCCAAAAGCTTCAAAATAAGATTCTACCCGGGTGGTCAAGATGGTCTCGGGTGCAAAAGATAAACCTGCAAGGTCAAAAGTCTGTAGGAGTATAAGCATTACTAGCTTAGTGAGATATTCCTTACGCAAAAGTACTCATAACAAACAATCAACAAGTTTATTAATCAAGCATATGAATGCAATAACCATATGATCAAACATTACATACGACTATCCGGTTTCGTATGTTTGATGGATTTACCCCTCCATCGGAGGTTAGGGAATGCTTTGAACTAGGTCCCGAACGACCTCCTGAAAGTTGCGCGCGTCTTGGGGTTCCAACGAACCGTACTACTAGTCCTCGGGCTTTCCTTACCCAAAGCGATCGATCCGGCTCGGCTACACCTTGAGACCGTATTCCCCGAACGTCCTAACTCTCAAGATTGTAGCAAGGCAGCTTACCTTTCCGGTCCCACGCTGAGGAGTAGTAGCAAAATTTCGAAATGATATTCTAAGTGATATGCATGAGCAATTTATTATATGGGGATTCAATATGACATTAAATCATTTAAAGCGATCAAACAATATTGCACAATAACAATACATACATGGAACATTTATATCAATCACAAATCGGGTTCCGATATACTTATTGTTCATTGATCGCACACAACGAATCACATACATAATTCCCATGATATCCCACATGCATATCAATTTTATCTTTTCCTAACATCTAGTGCTCTATTCTACAAGCACATGCGCGAATACTAAGCGTAAAGGAAACTCACTCGTCCATAGCTTTCTTCTAGGAGTCGAAGTAATCCTCTGGGAAGGGAAGATCTTCGTCCTCGACACCTAAACCAAAAGAAATACCCGACATGAGTATTTCATCCACGATCTATCGAACTCTATAATTCGATCTTATTGAATTCGTCAAAAATCGTATGAATGGAAATTCCAATTTAAAATGGCCATAACTTGCTCATTTTAACTCGGAATTTCGCATATTATATACCGATTTCTACCTACTCGAAAGATCTATCTATTTCTAAGGTTATTTTTATCAAAAGAAGTTATTTAGGTCTCGGAATAGCGTACAGATTTGACACGAATTTTCCAAACTTCAAAACTAGAGTTTTCAAACTTTACTTCACTCAAGGGCTTTTGTACAAAAATATAGATACATTATATGGTTGAAAGAAAATCCCTTGAATACATATATACTCAAACCATATGCATGAATTTGGTGGTGTTGTCTCAACAATGTTCTTGTGGTACAATATGTTTTGAAAGTGTGATAAGCTTAAGTTTTGTAAAAAAATAAGTTTTGTAAAAAAATTTAGTTTTGTTAAGAAATTTCTTATTTTACTAAAAGTGAGCATCTCCTTCTTTTAATTCTTTTTCTTAAATAAAATTAATTTTAATCTTTTTAAATTCCTACTACTTTATTTCTAATGTTTTGGAAAACATAGTTTTTCTAAATACTTCATGGGTATATGTTCTATAGCTTTTCTTAGATCCACTTTAAAAGAAATGGTCTTTATAAGTAAATTTTTGAAAACTTTCTAGACTTTAGTATTTAAAATGTTGGTAGAAAATTTTGATAAATGTGTTTAAGAAAACTTTTGGTTGAGTAAGGAATGTTTAAAGAAACTTTCTTATTTTATTTGTTTGAAAGAGAGTTTGTAATAACTTTATGTATTTCTTGATAAAATCTCATATAGTGTTATTACTAAAACTTGAGCTAAACTTGTCTAGCTTTAGAAAAATATTTGTTAAGAAAACTTTAAGTCTTTATGGAAAAATAATTTCTTATGAGATAAAATTTATTTTTGAGGAGGGTTCTTACTTTCTATTACTAAAGGAAGCTCATTTTCATTATGGTTGAGACAATATCACATATTCATGTATGAATGAGGATAAAATAAAACAACATAATAAGATAAACAAAATATATAAGAGCATAAAAGTAAAGTCAAGTATTGGGAACCTTAGCTTCATCAAGGTATCCCGGGACTAAGAATAGACTAGTCCTCAAAGAAAAGAAAAGCAAAGAAATAAAATTATTTTGACTTGATATGGACAAGTCTAAGACTAGAAAGACTAGTCTTAATATTTGCATAAAACAAGTAAATAAATAAATTGCAAGACTTGAAATTAAATAACAAGTGAGCGTATATGCTCTAAATAAATATATATACATAATATATATAATACTTATATAAGTTAGGTTAGAAACAATAATAACAATATCAACATAATAGTAACATAAAGAAAATAAGAACATGAACAAAAACAAAACATGAATAAATTGTTGCTTCTTTAACTCAATGAGTCTAAGAAACATACACTAAACTCATGTTAAGTTATATGAACATGATGAGTAAATAAGAAATTTTTACCTAAAGTTTATGTGTTGGTTGAAGAAGAAAAGAATGGGTTGTAATATTATGTGGGAATGGATTTTCTAAGGAAGAAAGAGAACTTGAGAGAGATTTTGGGAGAGGAATTTTGTGGAGTGATTTTGGGAGAGTTTTGGTATGAATTTGTTGTGTGAAAGAATGGAAGAGGAAGGGGTATTTATAGATTTTTGGGAGTGGAAATTAGATGTAATTAAATAATTTGAAAAAGAAAATAAAATTGATGTGATTAAAGAAGTAATGTGTAAAGTGTGATGTGACTAAAGTTGTATGGGGAAGGTAAATTGTAAGATATAGGTATGGTAGAGTGTAAGAATAGAGTATAAGAAAAAGTAGAAAAAGGTGAATAGTAATGAATAGTAGAAAAGTACTATGAATAGTAGACTAGACAATTAAAATACCGGTAGTAAAAAAAATACGCGTAAAAGTCCTATATCTGTTATTTTTAGATACCGAAAAATTCTAAAACTGATATTTTTGAAAACCTTATATTTTTACGAATCTATTGGTGTTGTCGGAATATTTTTGCTATCCGGTGCTCCGGGGCACGGTTTTTGAAAACTGATCCCGATCGGATCCGAAGGACACTAGAAAAATTCAAATCTGATATTTTTAGGCTTCCCTATATTATTACGAACCATAATCCACAATTATTTCAATTTCGTTTTCTAGGGTTTAAGAATACGGGATTGCCGGATCTAGATTCACTAGACTAAACATAGAACTAGGTTAATTTTAGGGTTTCGTTTCAACTTCCGGTTCTTAGGGTTTATAATATTATCGAAAAATCTAGGAGCTTACAATACCTGGCCGCTTGCTGCCCTTCACTTTCGCTGAGATCATTACACTCCGCCAATCTCATGATTCGGCTGTGTATTCATGAACGGTTCGTGGCCCTTGACGGCACGTTGATACTATTGAAACAATATTTACTCATAATCAGGTAATAAAAACTCCCCTTCAATAGCTACTTCATATGTATCCATGTCCGTACCGGTTGTCTTCCTTCCTCAACCGCCTACTCTGCACTCTCTCCCACCAGGTAGAAGCATCAGCCTTCAACCTACAAGCACTGTCTTTAACCTTCGCTCCTCGGAACATCCTTATAATCAAAGAATCTCTTCACCTCCACCAACCAATCAAGAAACTCTTCAATATTTAATGTACCATTAAAGTAAGGGAGATCTCCTTTAGGTGAAAATCTTTACCATCCGATTGATCGTAATCATCGTAATCCCGGCAGCCTCTTCGGCTCCTACCTCCACCATAACTACCCTTATAGGTGGCTGTCTTCTCCCATACACCAATTCATCTTCCTTTGAATCATCATCAGAGTTTTGTTCCTTCTATCCGCATGGATAGGTGGATCAATTGGATTACCATAATCTTCTATTACCATAGGCTGTCTCCCACCATCAATCCTACCTCTACTAGCATCAACTCCCATGGCGTCAAACTATTCTATCAAAGTCTCGACAAGCTCTCTGCTTACCGTAATCTCTAATCCATGGCATCCACCACTACCTTGGAACCGATTATTCAGCCCCTTGGACTTCCGCATCATGAACACCGTCATAAGTATGACTATTGTCAACATCGTTGCCAGAAGACATCTTGCAGGATCTTACCTTGCTCTGATACAATATGACGTAGCATGGAAGCATTAAGTAACAAAGAACACTCAACAAGTGAATCTCAAACGTGAACTTAATCACAATTACAAAACAATTGTAAATTCAGAAAAAATCTTCTTAATTCAATACCAAAGATTTCAAATATCAATTTTGTATAAAAAGACAAGCCCAAAGGGCTATTTATCCTATTTCATGAAAATCCTAACAGGTAAATAATAAATACAATAGAAACTAATAATAAGAAAATAATAAATACAAATAATGACTAAAGGAAACCCAAAGATAGAATCCTAAAAGTCAAAATCCTAATAAATGCAAAATTAACTAAACAATAAATACAAGATACCGTCTAAAGAAAATAGGAATAAAGCAACAAACTAATAAAGTACGGCGGCTTTAGGTGGCTCACATCTTTTCACTTCATTTTTCTTTCTTTGAATCGTCTGATTTATCTTATTTATCTCGTCGTTTGTAGTGATTCGCATCGACAAAAGATAACTTTTAATTGAGTTAAAACACAATATTCCTCATATTAGAATCCAATGGTGATTTTAGGTCGAAGGATTATAAAACAACAATGCAAATGAGAAATACTTATGCGTTGATCCATATAACATTATCATATTTGGTCATTCCAATACAATATACTTTTACATGTACTTATGTGCTTAATTAATATCTCATATCCATGATCAATAAAACATGATCATTCATCTAAACAACATACTAGTTTTATTCATTATTATTCCATATAATGAACGACTATAGATAATTTAGAATAAAATTATTTTTCACCTTATGGTTTTACTATTAAATTCACATACTTTAATGACATAAGGAATAACTAATTTATTCAAGGAATAATACTTTAACAAAGCAAAAAGGCTAATAAAAACCTTGATAAAGAAATGACTCATATTATAAAGATAATAAACATTCAAATGGCATAGAATCATGTAGACTAGTTAAACTCTAGTCAAGTTTAACCTTTAATGCTCTAGTATGACTATCATGCTTAGACTAGGGAAGAGGCTTAGCCAACGGATTTGCAATATTGTCTCTGTATGTACTCTACATATCTTAACATCTCCTCTATTTATGATCTCTCGAATGAGATGATAACATCTGAGTATATGTTTGGATTACTGGTGTGATCTTGGTTTCTTAACCTGTGCAATAGCCCATTGTTATCACAATAGAGGTCCATTAGATCTGAAATGCTAGGAACAACTCATAAAGAAGTAATGAACTTCTTGATCTAAATGCTTCCTTAGGTGCATCCGATGCTGCTATATACTCTGCCTCTTTGGTAAAATCCACAACTGTGTCTGTTTGGAACTCTTTCAGCTTACAACAGCTCCATTCAAACAAAATACATAACCAGATTGCAATCGAAAATCATCTGAATCAGACTAGAAACTGACATATGTGTAACTATTTACCACAAGATCAGTTTCATGTCCTCCATATGTTAAAACAACATCCTTAGTCCTTCTCAAATACTTTAGAATGTTTTTTGCTGATATCCAGTGACTCTCACCTGGATTTGACTGATGCCTACTTGTGATGCTTATGAATAAGCGACATCAAGTTAAGTGCATAAAATAACATAGATGATGGAACCAATAGCAGAAGCATATGGAAATCATATCATGCGTTTCCGTTCTCCTTCGAAGCAAGACATTGAGTCTTGCTCAATTTAATTCCATGTGACATTGGAAGAAATCCTCTCTTAGTATTTTTCATACTAATGTTTTTAGTACTTTGTTAATGTATGCACTTTGACTTAAGCTAATGGTTCTGCTAGATCTATCGCTATAGATCTTGATGCCTAGAATATAGGCAGCTTCACCTAAGTCCTTCATTGAGAAACAATTTCCTAACCATGTTTTGACATTTTGTAATGTAGGAATATCACTTCCAATAAGTAGTATGTCGTCTACATAAGCACCAAGAAAAATATTGCGCTCCTACTAACCTTCTCGTAAACACAAGGTTCATCTTCATTTTGAAAGAAATCAAATTGTTTGATTGCTTCATCAAAACGAAGATTCCAACTTCGAGATGCTTGCTTCAATCCATAAAATGGATCTTGAAGCTTGCAACATTATGAATTCCTCGGACTGTCAAAACCTTATGTTGTGTCGTGTATACATCCTCAATAAGGTTTCCATTCAAAAAGGTTTTTTTGACATCCATTTGCCATATCTTATAGTCATAATATGTAGCTATAGGAAGAGGAATTCTAACACTTAAGCTGACTGTAGGTGAAACGTTTCATCATAGTCAATACCATGAGTTTGTTTAAACCTTTTGCAACTAGTCGTGCTTTGTAAATATGCACGTTGCTATCCATGTCAGTTTTCTTCTTGAAAACCCATTTACACCCAATGGTTTTGACTCCATCAGGTAGATCAATCAAAATCCAACTTGATTATCATATATGAATTGCATTTCTGCTTTCATGGCTGTTAACCATTTCTCAAAGTCAGAGCCCTTTATTGCTTCCTGGTAAGATGTGGGCTCATCTTGATCTATGAGCATTACATCACGATTGTCAGTGATGAGAAAATCATATCTCTCAAGCTCATGACGAATCCTACCAGACCTATGTGGACCTTCAGCAAGTGGTTCAGGCTCAGCAACTATTTGTGAGTCTGATCGAACATCCATCTGGGCGCTGTATCAGTTTGTGGTTCTTAAACTTCTTAAGTTGTATTTTACTCCCGCTGGTTCCTTTAAAAACAAACTCTCTCTAAAAAGTGACTATTACGAGCAACAAACACTTTGTTCTCAGATTAGTATAGAAGTAATATCTTTGTTTCTTTTAGATATCCCACAAACAAGCATTTATTAGATTTGGGTGCCAATTTCTCATACACTTGACGTTTAACATATGCATCACAATCCCATATCTTTAGAAAAGACAAACTTGATGTTTTCTATTCTATAACTCATATGATGTCTTTTCAACAGATTTTGAGGAACCACTCTCAATATAAACATAGCAGTTTTCAAGGCATATCCCTAGAAGGATATTATAAGATCTGTCTGACTCATCATTGATCGAAACCATATCTAATAAGGTTCAATTTCTCCATTCAGAAACACCATTCCATGTGGTGTTCCTGGAGGAGTTAGCGATGAGATTATCCCATAATCCTAAGATAGTCAGAAAAATCTTGGTTTAAATATTCACCACCTCAATCTGATCGAAGTGTTTAGATATTTTTGCCAAGTTGATTTTGTACTTCATTTTTGAATATTTTGAACTTTTCAAAAGATTTAGATTTACGCTTCATTAGGTACACATATCCATACCTGCTAAAGTCATCAGTCAAAGAAATGAAGTACAAAAAACCTTCTCTAGCAGGTGAACTCAATGGTCCACATATCTGTATGTATGAGGCCTAACAAGTCAGTAGCTTTCTCACTTTGTCTAGTAAAAGGAGCCTTTGTCATGTTACCCATCAAACAAGATTTGCATGATTCATATAACTCCAAATCAAATGAATCTAAAAACCCATCTTGATGAACTTTGATATGTGTTTCTCGTTAATGTGTCCCAAACGACAATGCCAGAAGTAAGTCGGATTCAAATTGTTAGATTGGAATCTTTTGATATTATATTATAAATAGACTTATTAACAGACTTATCAAAGTTTAGAACATAGAGACCATTCATATATGAGCAAAACCATAAAAGATGTCTCTATAATGGATGGAGATTGTATTATTCTCAATAACAAATCTAAAACCATCCTTGTCCAAACATAAAACTGAAATAATGTTGCTGCTCATAGTAGGCACATAGTAACAGTTGCTTAAATTAAAATAAGTCCATAATGCAAAGTTAATTAAAAAGTTCTAATGCTAGTGCAACAACTCTTGCTCCATTTGCCATACGTAGGCCCACTTCGCCTTTTGCCAATTTTCTACTTTGCTTGAGACCCTGCACATTTACACAAATGTGAGAGCTACATCGAGAATCTAATACCCATGATGTAGAAGTAGATAAATTGATTTGTATAACATAAATACCTGAAGAAGTAGTCTCACTACCCTTCTTCTTTTTCAGATCTTCCAAGTATAGCTTGCAATTCCTCTTCAATGATCTGGTTTATTGCAAAGAAGCAAACGCTTCCTTTGGTGGTTTAGTCTTGCTCGGTTTTGGGCCTTTTAGCCTTGGTCTCACCTTTTACTTTGCCCTTACCCTTGCCATTGGCTTTTCGCTTTTTGCTTCGTCTCTTTTGAACCATCAGAACATTATTATTTGTTTTAATGTTATGTTTTGCTTCCTTAAGCACCCCATGCAATTCCATGATAGACTCATCCATTTTGCATGTTGTAATTCATCAAAAATTGGTCATAACTAGGAGGTAAAGAGCCTAAGATCATATCCATAGCCAACTCTCTAGGAATTGGAAAACCAACCTTCTCAAGTCTATCAATGTAGCCTTTCATCTTGAGTACATGTGCACTCACGGAGCTACCAAGAGCCATTTTATAAAAATTCAATTCTCGGGTCACTGTAAACCTCTCATGCCTTGTCTGTTCTTGGAACATTTCCTTAAGGTGTACGATCATATCGTACGCTTTCATGTCCTCCACTTTCTTCTTAAGCTTAGGATCCATGACGGCAAGCATGATGCAAGTGACATCCAAAGAGTCCTCTTTATGCATATTATAAGCATTCCTTTCAGCTCTTGGAGCATCAGCAACAGGTTCTTCAAGGGTTGGTTCATCAATTACATATAACTTCCTTTCATGCTTAAGAATAATTCTTCAGTTTCGATGCCAATCAAGGAAGTTTGTGGTATTCAGTTTTTCTTTTTTGAGAATCGATCACAATGTTGTATTGTTTATTGCCATAATCTACATACAGAGGAATGCAAAGTTAATTTATCTTTATGTAAGCCATTTTACATGCTTCCACTATTTTATCAAATTAATAACCCTTGAATATTAAAACATCCTTAATCCTTCTCAAATACTTTAGAATGTTTTTTACTGATATCCAGTGACTTCACCTGGATTTGACTGATGCCTACTTGTGATGCTTAATGAATAAGCGACATCAAGTTAAGTGCATAAAATAACATAGATGATGGAACCAATAGCAGAAGCATATGGAATCCTATTCATGCGTTTCCGTTCCTCCTTCGAAGCAAGACATTGAGTCTTGCTCAATTTAATTCCATGTGACATTGGAAGAAATCCTTTCTTAGAATTTTTCATACTAAATGTTTTTAGTACTTTGTCAATGTATGTACTCTGACTTAGGCTAATGGTCCTGCTAGATCTATCTCTATAGATCTTAATGCCTAAGATATAGGTAGCTTCACCTAAGTCCTTCATTGAGAAACAATTTCCTAACCATGTTTTGACATTTTGTAATGTAGGAATATCGCTTCCAACAAGCAGTATGTCGTCTACATAAGCACCAAGAAAACTATTGCGCTTACTAACCTTCTCGTAAACACAAGGTTCATCTTCATTTTGAAAGAAATCAAACTGTTTGATTGCTTCATCAAAACGAAGATTCCAACTTCGAGATGCTTGCTTCAGGCCATAAATGGATCTTTGAAGCTTGTAAACCTTATGTGAATTCCTTGGACTATCGAAACCCTCATATTGTGTCATGTACACATCCTCAATAAGGTTTCCATTCAAAAAGGCTATTTTGACATCCATTTTCCATATCTTATAGTCATAATATGCAGCTATAGCAAGAGTAATTCTAACACTTAAGCATGACTGCAGGTGAAAAGGTTTCGTCATAGTCTATACCATGAGTTTTTTTAAAACTTTTTGCAACTAGTCGTGCTTTGTAAATATGCACGTTGCCATCCATGTCAGTTTTCTTCTTGAAAACCCATTTACACCCAACGGTTATGACTCCATCAAGTGGATCAATCAAAGTCCAAACTTGATTATCATATATGGATTGCATTTTTACTTTCATGGCTATTAACCATTTCTCAGAGTTAGAGCCCTTTATTGCTTCCTAGTAAGATGTGGGCTCATCTTGATCTATGAGCATTACATCACGATTGTCAGTGATGAGAAATTCATATCTCTCAAGCTCATGACGATCCTACCAGATCTCCGCGAGCCTTCAGCTAGTGGTTCAAGCTCAGCAACTATTTGTGAGTCTAATCGAACATCCATCATGGGTGTTGTATCAATTTGTGGTTCTTAAACTTCTTGAGTTGTATTTTACTGCCACTGGTTCCTTTAAAAACAAACTCTTTTCTAAAAAGTGACCATTACGAGCAACAAACACTTTCTTCTCAAATCAGCTATAGAAGTAATATCCTTTTGTTTCTTCTAGATATCCCACAAGCAAGCATTTATTAGATTTGGGTTCCAATTTGTTAGACACTTAACGTTTGACATATGCATTACAATCCCATATCTTTAGAAAAGACAAACTTGATGTTTTCCATTCTATAACTCATAGGATGTCTTTTCAACCAATTTTGATGGAACCCTATTCAATATAAAGCAGGGCATATCCTAGAAAGATTGGAAGATCTATATGACTCATCATTGATCGAACCATATCTAATAAGGTTCAATTTCTCCATTCAAAAACACCATTCCATTGTGGTGTTCCTGGAGGAGTTACCGATGAGATTATCCCATAATCCCTAAGATAGTCAGAAAAATCTTAGCTTAAATATTCACCACCTCAATTTGATCGAAGTGTTTTGATATTTTTACCAAGTTGATTTTGTACTTCATTTTTGAATATTTTGAACTTTTCAAAAGATTCAGATTTATGCTTCATTAGGTACACATATCCATACCTGCTAAAGTCATGAGTAAAGAAATGAAGTATAAATAACCTCCTCTAGCAAGTGAACTTAATGGTCCACATACATCTATATGTATGAGGCCCAACAAATCAGTATCTTTCCCACTTTGTCCAGTAAAGGAGCCTTCATCATGTTACCCATCAAACAAGATTTGCATGATTCATATAATTCGAAATCAAATGAATCTAAAAACCTATCTTGATGAAGCTTTGATATGCGTTTCTCATTAATGTGTCCCAAAGGATAATGCCAGAAGTAAGTCGGATTCAAATTGTTAGATTGGAATCTTTTGGTATTTTTATTATAAATGGACTTATTATCAGATTTATCAAAGTTTAGAACATAGAGACCATTCAATAAATGAGCCAAACCATAAAAGATGTCTCCATAATGGATGGAGATTGTATTATTCTCAATAACAAATCTAAAATCATCCTTGTCCAAACATTAAACTGAAATAATGTTACTGCTCATAGCAGGTACATAGTAATAGTTGCTTAAAATTAAAATAAATCCATAACGCAAGTTAATTAAAAGTTCCTACAGCTAGTGCAACAACTCTTGCTCCATTTGCCGCACATAGGCCCACTTCGCCTTTTGCAATTTTCTACTTTACTTGAGACCCTGCACAGTTACATAAATGTGAGAGCCACATCTAGAATCTAATACCCATGATGTAGAAGTAGATAAATTGATTTGTATAACATAAATATTTGAAGAAGTAGTCTTACTACCCTTCTTCTTTTTTCAGATCCTCCAATTATAGCTTGCAATTCCTCTTCCAATGATCTGGTTTATTGCAGAAGAAGCAAACGCCTTCCTTTTGTGTTTAGTCTTAGGCTGGGTTTTGGGCCTTTTAGCCTTGGTCTAACCTTTTACTTTGCCTTTACCTTTGCCATTGGCTTTTCGTTTTTGCCCTGTCTCTTTTGAACCATCAGAACATTATTATTTCTTTTAATGTTATGTTTTTCTTCCTTAAGCCCCATGCAATTCCATGATAGACTTATCCATTTTGTGCATGTTGTAATTCATCAAAAATTGGTCATAACTAGCAGGTAAAGAGCCTAAGATCATATCCATATCCAACTTTAGGAATTGGAGAACCAACCTTCTCAAGGCTATGAATGTTGTAAACCCCGAAAATTTCATAATTCTTAAAAGTAATCCTAGAAGTCTAATATCAAAATTCAAATCCGAAAAATCGACTCAAGATAAAAACCCAATTCTAGACCGAGTCAAACACCAGAAACGAAACTCTAAAAATCGAACCAAGTTAAAACTTAATTCCAAATAAGATCAAAAACGAGATTTCTTAGTCTCGAGAAAATGAGAACCTTTGAAACAAAAAAGTCTACTACGGTTTAATCAACGTTCGTACGCCAATCAAATCATCTATCAAATTCATAAAACGCAAATCAAAACGATAGATCCAAATACCGCTTAACAACGAATGATGAAATCTTAAATCCTTCGGTAAAATTTTAGAATCACAATTTTCAATTTCACCAAAAGTCAAACTGAGTCAACTCATAACCCTAGACTCGGTTAAACGATCCCGAGAACTAAAAACTATTAAATAATCAAATAAAATAAGATAAACCATAGAGGTCGAGCTAAAAATATAAAACGATCAAAACTCGAAAATTATACGAACTTACAAATATCTCGACGAAACTAGAAGTCAAACTAGAACCCTAAAGTCAACAAAGCTTATAACGAACCCTAGTGTTTAAGATCCGGCAATCCCACGTTTTCAAACCCTGGAAAACGAAATTAAGTTAATAGCTTAAAATGGTTCATAATAATATAGGCAACATAAAAATATCAGATTCGCGAATTTCGAGTGTCCTTCGGACTCAAATGAGATCAGTGCTCGAAAAGCGTGTCCTGGTGCTGGAATATTAAAAATATTCGTTTATACCAATAGACTCATAAAAATACAAGGGATCCAAAAATATCAGTTTTAGAATTTTTCGATAGCTAAAAATTACAGATATCGCATTATTACATGTATTTTTATTACTACTGGTACTTTAATTGTCTAGTCTACTATTTATAGTACTTTTCTACTATTCATTACTATTCACCTATCTCTACTT
The DNA here is from genome assembly GCA_024138025.1 of Combretum micranthum. Lineage (NCBI taxonomy): Eukaryota > Viridiplantae > Streptophyta > Magnoliopsida > Myrtales > Combretaceae > Combretum > Combretum micranthum. The sequence continues at coordinate 82,943 of JAMXBD010003728.1, read as the reverse complement.
TTCCTTACACCTACATATCTATTTTCTTACTTTTTATATTTCCAATACATCTTATATCAAATCATATCTTACATATTAATTATTTTCTTGCAAAAATTACAAAACAAACAAAATATACTCTCCTCCCTCTCTCTCTTATGCGCCGACCACCCCTCTATTTCCCTCAATTATTTTTCTTTTTCAAATTATTTTATTACATCTAATTTCCACTCCAAAAATTCTATAAATACCCCCTTCCTCCTTCATTCTTTCACACACTCATTTTACATAACAAAACTCTACCAAAACACTCTCTCAAAACCTCTCTCCAACCATGCCCTTTCAAAATACTCTCTACCCATTTCTACTCTTCAAGAAAAAAATCAAACATAAAACCCAATTATCTCTTTTCAAACCTTCCATAAAACCTTAGGTAAAAATTTTACCTATATTCTTTATCATGTTCATACAACTTAACATGAGTTTAGTGTATGTTTCTTAAACGCATGAGAGTTAAAGAAACAACAATTTATTCATGTTTTGTTTTGTTCATGTTTCTATTCTTTGCTTTATGTTAATATTATGTTGTTATTATTATTGTTATTATTTGTTTCTAATCTAACTTATATAATATTATGTATACTATGTATATATATTTATTTAGAGCATATAAGCTCATTTGTTATTTATTTACTTTCAAGTTATGTAATTTATTTATTTCATGTTGTTATTAAGACTAGTCTTTCTAGTCTTAGATTGTCCATATCAAGTTAAAACAATCTTTTATTTATTTTCTTTAATCTTTCGGATAGTCCATTCTTAGTCCCGGTATGTCTTGATGAAGCTAAGGCTCCAATACTTGACTGGGATACCTTAATGAAGCTAAGGTTCCCAATACTTGATATATTTTATTTTCTTGCTTATTATTTGTTTCTAGTATTTTCTTATGTTCTTATTACTTTATATGCTCATGATACTTTCATCTACATAATGCTAATGTCTCAACTAATCAAAAATAGAATTTTACTTTACTAAAGGACCATAAAACCGAATTTTCTATTATATGATTTATCACAAAATCATGAAGTTATTACCAAAAACAAAAAATAGAGTTTTCTCAATGTTTTCTTAAATAACAAAAATAGATTACCAAGGAAACGTAAGAAATAAATATTTTCTTTGAATATTATGTTAATCTAAGCTTTAGTAAATAATTTATTAATATTAAAAGTGTTTACAAAAAGCCTAAGATTTAAACTATTTTAAACTTCATAATAAAACTAAGAAAACAAACGTTTTCAAAGTTAAGATAAAAATTAACTCATAAAGTTATGAACCCACTTAGGAAAAATAATGATTTCAAATTTCTAAAAGAAGGAACTCATTTTCAAAAGAATATAAATAAAGTAAGATTAACAATAATGGATTTTATCAATAAAGATGATTCTTTTCAAAAGAAATGAAAGAACAAGTTTTAGAAAGCAAAAGCTTATATTTTAGAAATGAATATAAGAAGACAAGACTCATTTTCTAAAACCATCCTAAATACAAAATTATAAAAGGGTTTTCATCAACTTAATATACTTTTGATAAATTTGATCTTTAATCACTAGGAGTAAAATTTATGCAAGATTAAAGGTTAAAGAAAATTTAACTTGCTTCGGAAAAAGGAATGAAGAAAATAAAATAAGAATATACTCAAATTATAACAACCTATGAAGATAAAGTTTCTTCAAAAGACTTGAAACAAAATTGTCGAAGCTAAAGTTTTAATAAATCAAAATGAATTGTTTTATGAAATAAATTGTTGAGACACTACTATTAGAAATCTTGCATATAAAGTGAGCTTATCTATATACTCAAAGGATTTATCAATTATATATATATATATATATATATATGTTTACTAAAGGATTTTCTTTAAAATGAAGTTGAGTTAGAAATGGATTTGCAAAAGTTTAGAAATAATTCGTTTTAAATCTGTACCCAACGTTTTCGAAATCCAAATGACCTTTTATGAAAAAGATAAGTTTAGAAATGGATAGATCTTTTCGAATAGGTAGAAAACAGTATATTTATGCGGAATTCCGAGTTAAAATGAGCAAGTTATGGCCATTTTAAGTTGGAATTTCCTCTTATATGATTTTACCGCGATTTTAAGTAAAGTTTAGAATCTCAAAGATTAGAAATTTCATGACAGACTCATCCCGGTGTATTTGTATTGTCTAGGTGATAAAGGATATGAGAATACCTACCCGAGGATTACTACGACTAGGAAGATTGCAAAATGGACGATTGAGTTATTCCTCCTAATTTCATTACCTTGCTTGTGCTTGCAAGTAGTAGAATTAGTATACTAAGAAAAGATAAAAATGGATATATATATTTGAGGAATTCGGGATTATGTGTATATACGTGATTCTATGTTTATACGTAAAATGAGAATTAAGAATATCGCAACTTCGAACTGTTTGTTTAAATAATTTTGTTTACTTACTTGTATGACTGTTTATTGTTTGCTAAATTGATTATCGCCCCTAATAAACCTTAACAAGGTTTGGTTTAAGAAAAATAAAATGTTCACGCATAGCATCCATCGAGTCACATCTATTTCGGAAGGCGCTACTCCTACGTGTAGAGTTGGATTGGCTGTGATCATGCAGTGCCATGGGCCATGTTCCTTCCTGGAGAATCTAAATCGCTCGGGGGAAAAGCGACTCTAGGTTCAGAGCCGAGCCAACCGAACGCTGTGGGTGAAGACCTAAGGACTAGTAGTAGAAGGTCGAGGACCTTCAACCCCGATTCCCTAACCTTTGATACGGAGGGGTAAATCCGTTCTATATATGGTTTCCGGATAACTATATATATTTGCGTAATCATGTGATTGATGCATTTTTGCATAGCATATGAGTGAAAATCTAAATGAACTTGTTTGAATATATGGTGCAATGAAAAGGAATATCTCACTAAGCTAGTTGTAGCTTATACCCCTATAGATTTTGTTTGAAACAAATATACCCATGGCTTAAATTGAGGATCATAACATTAAGGAAGTCATGGAAGGATGATTAAGCTTCTATGAAGAAAATGGAATCATAAGATGAAGTAATTTTATAAGGTTATTTATATGTAATATATGATTAGTAATGTTTATTTATTTGAAGATAATAGAGGGATATGCCCCTAAGAATTGAAATGTAATGTGTATATGTTTTATGATAAGTATTCTCTTTGCCTTGTTACTTATTTATTATCAATATAAATTGCTCTACTCCGATGCGTTCCCTTGGTTGTGATGTACGCCTTGTACATAATATGGAAGCCTTTCCATGACTGAGGTAGTCATTCCTAGGCTTTAGTATTGTGTACGGTGGACTGCTACCTTTAGGGAACCCCTTGGGGCGTGACAAATGTAGCCTTTCATCTTGAGTACATGTGCACTCACGAAGCTACCAAGAGCCATTTTATAAGAATTCAATTCTCGGGCTACTGTAAACCTCTCATGCCTTGCCTGTTCTTGGAACATTTCCTTAAGGTGTACGATCATATTGTATGCTTTCATGTCTTCCATTTGCTTCTAAAGCTCAGGATCCATGATGGCAAGCATGATGCAAGTGACATCTAAAGAGTCTTCTTTATGTTTATTATAAGCATTCCTTTCAGCTCTTGGAGCATCAGCAGTAGGTTCTTCAAGGGTTGGTTCACCAATTACATATAATTTCCTTTCATGCTTAAGAATAATTCTTAAGTTTCGATGCCAATTAAGGAAGTTTATGGTATTCAGTTTTTCTTTTTGAGAATCGATCACAATGTTGTATTGTTTATTGCCATAATTTACATACAGAGGTATGCAAAGTTAATTTATCTTTATATAAGCCATTTTACATGCTTCCACTATTTTATCAAATTAATAACCCTCAAATATTAATTTGGAAACCATTTTATCAATAAAGTTTCTTAGTTGAATAAGATCCATATTTCACCAAATATTGAGTCTATTACGCCCCATAGGGTATCCTAAACGTAACAGTCTGCCACATACTAGATAAGACTCTCGAATTCCCTATCTGAGCCCATCGGGAGTCTTATAAAGATTAAAGCGTTCCTTTACGAAAATAGAATACTTCAACAAATGGAGTTAAACAATTTAACTTGGCATTCATTAGCCATAGATAATAAACCAAAACGCATAATTATACTTTACAAAATCTAAGGGGCATTCCCCCGCAAAATAATATCAAGTCCATTACAGTCATCCAGAGTCCTTTAGTTTCCAACGGAAGTGTAAGCCCCAGAAAATTTCAATAAATAATTTTAAGATGAACTTCGAAAATAAACCCTAAAAATCACTCCAAATTAAAACCGAATTTCGATAAGTCCTAATTCACAAACGAATTCAAAACTTCTTAATCTTGAGAAAATGAAAATCTTTAAACAATAAAATAAGAACTCAGTGGTCTTCAAATTCAAAACCACGATGTACGAAAAATCCCATATTTAACTCCGACTTATAAAATCGGGTAATATAAAGCCCAAAAACAAACTATTAAAAAGTAAATAATGATTGATCTTCGGAAATAAAAACTCAATTCAAGAATTCTGAAAACATTAAGAGATATTAAATACTTACAAAAATAAAATTTAAAATAAATTTCTCAAATTAAATATGTTGTATGAATATAAATATCAGTTTCCAAATTGGCAAAAGCCTAAACCGGAAAATCACCCGGAAACCCTAACCGGAATACAATAGTGTAAGTCCGGCAATCTAGCGCCCCTAACCCTAGAGGCCAAGGCATAGCTAAATATGTAGAATAGCTCATAGTAATATGAGTTTGTTTAAAAATATCAGATTGGTAAATTTTTGACCTATTTCGAACTCGTTCGGATACAGACTTCGAAAAGCGTGTCCCGGGGCTCGAGATATCAAAAATATACCAATAGTACCGTTAGACTCGTAATTTCATAAGATTTTTAAATATATCAGTTATGAAATTTTTCGGGTTATAAAAGTTACAGTTATAACCCTTTTATCGTATTTTCATTATTACCGGTAATTGAATAGTCTTTTGCACTATTTATTTTTATTTCATTACAAAATTTTATTATTCTTATAAAGCCTTATATTTTTAGATAAATATTTTATATGTTATAGAAAATTTTGTTTTTCTAAAATTTAGACGTTTCGGGTCTTTACGGGATCAGATTCTGTTTAAGACCCGATACTAAATATAAAATAAAATAATTTAATAATTGAAAAATATTTTTATTTTCATAAAATAATTTTTTAGAATTTTTCGGGTTATAAAAATATTATTTATAGCCCATATTCGCCTATTTTGATCATACCGGTAACATATTTGTTAAAATACTAAAATAATTCAAATAATTATTTAATTTTAATTATGAAAAATCTGCTACAAATATTTTGAATAAATTTTCCAATTTTATTTTATTTTATTAAAAAAGTACTCTTACAACCCATCTTTTCAAGTACACCTTTCATACATCACTTCTTTTTCACTTCAATCTTTCTACACTTCATTATCAATTCTTGGCAGATTTTTTTGACTCCTTTTGGCTGCCTTTTGTCCTTTGAAACCCTCCAAAAATTAATTACAATAACTCTCTTTCAATACTTCTTCAAAAAGCTACACATACCATTAATTACATTACAATTTCAAGTCAAAAGCCAATCAAATTTCTCTCTCTCTCTCCCCCTCTCTTTCACGTGAATCCTCCCCCAAATTTCTGCCCTTGCTTTATTTTTTTCTCATTCAATTAATTAACACACATTAAATGCACTCATTTTCTCTCTCTCTTTCATTTACACCTTCAAACCTTAACCATTCTTTACACTTTTCTCTCTCTTTTTCCTCTCTTTCTTTCTTCTTTCTCTCTTGTTCTTTCAAGAACAACAAGCTGCCCCCATTCCATTCTTGAGCTTCCACACTTCATTTTTAAAGATTTTCTAAGCAAATCTTTATCCCAAAGCTCCATAGGTGATATAGGTAAAGTATAATGAAGGTTTCATGCATCAAATGAACTTCCATAAGCTTAAAAGCTTAGGATGATGATGCCAAAAATGAAATCTTTCTCTTCTCCACTTTTATTACCTTGTATTATAATTATTTTCTTGTTTAAAGTTATTATATTTTGTAGATCTAACTTTTTATGGCTTTGATTTTTGTTTATGCCATAGATCTTGTTATTTAAGTTGTTATTTTTGTTATTCCTTATGATTTATGCATAGATCTAGCATTCACATGTCTATCTTAGTGATTCATGCATGTAAAACTAGTTTAGAAAACTAGATCTAAAGTTTTGAGTTCATAGATGCATTAGATCTTTGTTTATGTTCATGAACAACTTGCTATAGCTTGATGATGGTAGGAAAGTTGTAGGAAACTCAAGATCTATTTTATTTTCAACAAAAATCAATTTTGCAAATTCGGATGAAAATGGAACCATATTTAGAAAAGTGGTTTTTCAACTTTAAAATGTGTATTTTTCATTTAAAATGAAGGGCTTAGGGTATAGATACCATAAATGAAAGATTTTGATAAGTGAAGTTTAGATCCATGATGTTTATAGCTTATTACCATGCATTTGTTTTATGTTTATGTTCATATTAAGTATAGATCTTAGTTATGAACTCAAACAAAATTGTGAAATTCGTATTTTGGCAAGACCCACATTTAAAAACCACTTTCCAAGTGTGAAAATGTAATTTTTACTTAAGAAAATGAAGGCTTAATATATGTATATCATCAAGACTTCTTTTTACAAGAATCAAAAGTGATTTCCAAAAGTTATTTTCAAAATAAAAATTCTATTTTCGGATTTTGGCCAAAGCCTATTTTAAAAACATGTTTTCCAACTCAAAAATGAAGTTTTTATTTAAGAAATGGAAGGCTCATAAGATATGATATGTAAGGAATGGATTTTCATGAGCTTAGATAGATTTTATCAAAAGATATAACCAAAAATGAATTTTGTAAATTCGGATCCCAACTAAGACCAATTTTTAGAACCCATGTATCAACTCCAAAACTCATGTTTTATGTGAAAAATGAAGTATATAGGTAATAGATATCATTAAGCAATGATTTTTACAAGTTAAAATGAGTTTAGGCATGAGTAAGGTGTTAAACAAGTAATGGAATTAAAATGAAAAATTTTGAGTTAGTGATCAATTGTCAAATTCGTAATTTGAGATGATGCATAAGTAATCACTTAGTATTTGAGCTCAAATTGCAAGTTTTATATGTTAAATGAAGTCCTTAGACAATAGATATAGTAAAGCTTCAAATTTTAATGCATTAAACAAGTTTTTCCCCAAATGAATCATTCAAAAAGTGGATTTTCTAAAATTCGGATTTTTGAATAAATCATATTGGAAAACATATTTGCAAAGTGTAAAATGCAAATTTTTGTGTAAGAATGAAGTCCTTAGTAGTTATACATGGTTGAGCCTTAAATTTCTAAGTATCAAATGATTTTTACTTAAAGGAATCACTCAAAAACTAATTTTTGTAAAATTCGGATTTTGGAATCAACCCCACTTGAAAACATGTTTACAAAGTGCAAAATGGAAATTTTTATGTAGAAATGAAAGTCATAAGTAATAGATATAATGAAGACTCAATTTTAACAAAAATAATTATATTTTCTTAAGCAATAAATCCCAAACGAATGGAAATGATCAAAGTTAGAAAACTAGATTTTTCAAAAAGTAGTTATAGTTGAAGTCTTGTAAAATAAAGAGTTCTAAAATTTTCTTTTGCCAAAAATCATCAAGACCATGCATACATGAAACTCATTTCATACCATTCATGTTAGGAAATCATTCATATTGCATGTATGGCTAATTTATACAATAAAAACATTACAAACATTTACAAAACTATTTTTTTGGAATCGGAAACCGTTACTGATCAGATCTGATCCCTCTGTTCCGAGACCTAAATGTTTTCAAAACTTGAAAATAATATTAGAAATAGATAGATCTTTCGAAGTAGATAGAAATCGATATATAATTTGCGAGATTCCGAGTTAAAATGACCAAGTTATGGCCGTTTTAAGTTGGAATTCCCGCTTAGGACGAGAATTACAAATTTGATAGTTTGTATGAGATAGCTTGGACTAGTTAAGTGATGAAATACTTATTAGGGTATTTCTTCCTTCTTAGGTGACCCCAATAACGACGATTCCCCTACCACCGGATTACTTGTACTAAGAGACCGGTGATCCAATGGCCGAGTGAGTATTACTTCCGATTTCATTTATTGTATGTGATTGTAATAATAGTTGCACTAGGTATTTGGTAAAGATAAAATGGATATGCATGATGGGGACGAATGGGAAAGATGTATGCTTGTTGTTGATATGAGAAATGGAATGTAAGAATATCGAAGCCGAGTGATTAACTATTGCCTGTATAGATGAATTAGAATTGATTGTCTGCGATTATTGACTGATCACTTAAAAGAATTGGTATAATTGATTATTTGGAATTGAAGATGAAATTGAACTCATTCATACACGATGGGGATGGAGCATTAGCATTTGTCGGTTTATCGTTGTGCCTTAAACGATTTTATAGTTTATAGTTGTCCGTAAGCTGAAACGGTCTCGGTCGTACCGCAGGATTCGTTAATCTGCTAACCCGGGATGGAGGGCGCAAGTCCATCCACATATGATTTCCGGCAGGTCATATGTTTGTTGAATTCATGAGTTTGATGCATATCACTTGTCTGACTAATCACTTGATTGTATGATGTGTTATAAATGTAATCCTGGAAGTTTTCACTCACTAAGCTAGTGTAGCTTATACCCCTATAGTTGTTTAAATGAACAGGTTATCTCAAGAATGCAAAGTGGGGACTGAATTGGTTGGAGCCGGGTATGACTCCGGGGTTCCGGCAAGACATAAGAATGTTTGAAGTTATTAGCTAGGTTTTCCTATTTGCCTTGTAATAGTTTATGTAGTAGAATCTTTTGATGAATTATAATTGAAGTTAATGAGTTGTATTTTGAAGAATAGTGAATTGAATTTCCTTTACATTGTTCTCAAGTTGTATCAACATAAAATGCATTACTTCGATGAGTCTCCTCCATGTGTTAGACGCCTTGTACATAGTATGGAAGCCTTCGCGTGACTGAGGTGGTCATTCTTAGGCTTTAATATTGTGTACGGCGGACTGCCACGTTTAGGGTACCCTTCGGGGCGTGACACTCTTAACACTCGACTCGGCTAGGCTCATCCAAGGAATGCATCCACATGCGCCTTAGTACCCCTGAATGAGCTCTAATACCAGGATCGTCATCCCAACGAGTCCTCAGACCATACCGATAGACCTGCGTAGGGGTAGCATGCTACCAATGCAATATGTTTGATGCGATGCATGACCAATTTAACTTTTGCTTAAGTCAAAATATTCATGCATTCTTTGGAGTGACTAACCAATATCACACACATAATCAAAATAATATGAACAATGCAGTTATCCAATCGAATCGTGGTTTCGATATGCTTTAGTATTCTTTAGTAGACATTCATCATAGTCTCATCACATATCCCATCCCCATTCATATCGATTTTTATCTTGTTCCTATGATTCTAATGTGACTGACTACAAGCACAAACAAGGTAACAAAATAAGGAGAAAACTCACTCAGCCATTAGATCACCGGTCTTTTAGTAAAAGTACTCCGGTGGTAGAGAATCATCGATTTCAAGTTCACCTAAAAAGGAAGAAATACTCTAATAAGTATTTCATCTTAAACTAATCCAAACGATCTTATACGAATGATCAAATTCGTAATTCTCGTCTTAAGCGGGAATTCCAGCTTAAAATGGCCATAACTTGGTCATTTTAACTCGGAATCTCACAAATTATATATCGATTTATATCTATTTCGAAAGATCTATCTAATTATAGTATTATTTTTAAGTTTTGAAAACATTTAGGTCCGGAACAGAGGGATCAGATTTGATCAGTAACGGTTTCCGATTCCGAAAAATAGTTTTGTAAATGTTTGTAATGTTCCTACTATATAAATTAGCTATACATGCAATAAGAGTGATTTCCTAACATGAATGATATGGATGAGCTTAATGTATGCATGATCTTGATGATTTTTGCTAAAAGGAAATTTTATAACTTTTTATTTTGCAAGACCATAATAACAACTACTTATGAAAAATCTAGTTTTCTAACTTTGATCATTTCCATTTGTTTTGGATTCATTACTTAAGAAAATATAATTATTTTTGTTAAATTTGATTCTTCAATATATATATTACTTATGACCTTCATTCTACATAAAAATTTCCATTTTACATTTTGTAAACATGTTTTCAAGTAGAGTTGATTCCAAAATCCGAATTTTATAGAAATTAGTTTTTGAGTGATTCCTTCAAGTAAAATCATTTGATATTTAGAAAATTAGGGTTCAAACATACATAGCCACTAAGGACTTCATTTCTTTGATAAAACTTTTAATTTGAGTTTGAAAAATATGGGTTTTCATGCCATTACTCAATTATTACGAATTTAATAAAAATGACAACAACTCAATTTTTCCTACTTTGTTTCTACTCCTTGTTCTATATATTTTTCTTAGCAAATCCCATATTAATTTATCAAAATCATCACTTGATGATACCTATGACCTAAACTCCTCATTTTTCATATAAAACACAAGTTTTGGAGTTGATAAATGAGTTTTTAAGGCATGGTTTTTAAATCATCAGAATTTACAAATTTTGGATAAACTCAATTTTCATACCTTATTTCTACAATGCATCATACATATATGTATTTCCTACAAGCTATTATCATAATGGTTATGAGATGATCTACCTATATGTATATATATAATACCAAGAATTCTTTTTGAAAACTTTTACTTTGCAAAACTTTGAATTATACTAGACTTAAGAAAAATAGTTTTTCTTCTTGTAAAATCATACTTTGTTTAATCAAAACTCAACCTTGATGATCTATATAACCATCACCTTCATTATTTCAATAAAAACCTTCATTTTGGGTTAGAAAGTAGATGGTTAAATAGGTGGTTTGCCTAAGTACGAATTTTACAAAATTTTAAAGAATGAAAACATTGTTTAACCTATTCTTGGAAACCATTTGTTATTCTAAGATTATATTTTGATAAACTTCTTTTATCCTTATCAAAACTTGGTCTTTATTATATATATACCCTAGGACTTCCATTTTCTATTAAAATTATCATTTTGGCATTTGGAAATAAGTGTTTGAATTGTGGCTATTTTCAAATCCGAATTTTGAAAAATTCATTTGAGCTTGTTTTCTTTGCAAAACTAATTTAGTCCTTCAAAAACCATTTCCTAATCAAACCTATCCCTTAAGGCTTCCATTTCCTTAATAAAAACCTTGTTTTGATGTTAAAAAATGGGTTTTTAAAATTGGTCTTTGTTGAGATCCGAATTTACAAAATTTACTTTTGGACATATCTTTTGATAAAATCTATCTAAACTTATGAAAATCCATTCCTTACATATCCTATCCTAGAGCCTTTCATGTCTTAAATAAAAACTTCATTTTTGAGTTGGAAAACATGTTTTTAAAATATGCCTTGGCCAAAATCCGAAAATAAGATTTTTATTTTGAAAATAACTTTTGAAAATCACCTTTGATTCTTGTAAAAAGAAGTTTTGATGATATACATATACTAAGCCTTCATTATCTTAAGTAAAAATTACATTTTGACACTTGGAAAGTGGTTTTTAAATGGGGGTCTTGCCAAAATACGAATTTCACAATTTTTGTCTAAGTTCAAATCTAACATCTACACATAATATGAACATACATCTAAATGAAACCCATGATAATAAACTTTAAACTTATAGATCTAAACTTTACTCGTCAAAGTCACTCATTTATGTTATCTATACCCTAAGCCCTTCATTTTAAATGAAAAATACATATTTTGAAGTTGAAAAACAACTTTTCTAAATATGGTTCCATTTTCATCCGAATTTTCAAAAATGATTTTTGTTGAAAATAAAGTAGATCGTGAGTTTTCTAAAACATTCCGACTATCATTATGCTACTACAAGTTATCCATGAACATAAAACAAAGTCTAATGCATTTCATGAACTCAAAACTTTTCTATACTAGTTTTAAATGCATGAGCACATGTGAATGAGGAATATATGCATAAATCATAAGCAATCACAAAAATAATAACTCATATAGCTAGATCTATGGCATAAACAAAAATCAAAGCTACAAAAAGTTAGATCTATAAAATATAACAACTTTAAACAAGAAAATAATTATGATACAAGATAATAATAATAAAGAAGAGGAGTGTTTCATTTTTGGCATCATCATCCTAAGCTTTTAAGCTTATGGAAGGTCATTTGATGCATGAAACCTTCATTACACTTTACCTATATCACCTATGGAGGCTTTGAGATGAAAATTTGCTTAAAAATCTTCAAGAAATATGGTTGGAAGCTAACAAAAGATGTGGGGGCAGCTTGGTTCTTGAAGAAATAAGAACAAGAAGAAGAAGAAAAGAGAGGAAAAAGAGAGAGAAAAGGTTAAAGAATAAACAAGGAAAGAATGAGTAAATGAAGGAGAGAGAGAAAATGAGTGTTTTAATTGAATAAATGAGAGAAAAAAATAAAACAAGCCAGCAAGGGAGGGGCTACTGTCCACGTGAATTAGAGAGAGAGGAGAGAGAGGTTTGTTTGAAATTTGACTCAAAATTGAATTGTATAATTAATGGGTAATGTAACTTCTTTAAGAAGGAGTGGAATTTAATTAATTTAGTCAAAATGGAGTAAATAAAGGACAATGGAAGCCATAAAGAAGGGGAAAAATCTGCCATGAAGTGTGGGATAGAGTGTAGAAAGATTGAAGTGAAAAAGAAGTGATATGTGTAAGGTGTACTTGAAGGTATGGGTTGTAAAAGTACTTTCTTAATAAAATAAAATAAAATAAAATTAGAAAAATTATTCCAATTATTTGTAGCAGATTTTTCATAATTAAAATTAAATAATTATTTGAATTATTTTAGTATTTTAACAAATATGTTATTGATTTGACAAAATACGCGAATATGGGCTATAAATAATATTTTTATAACCTGAAAAATTCTAAAAAATTATTTTATGAAAATATAAATATTTTAAAAATATTTTTCAATTATTAAATTAAATTATTTTATTTTTAGTATCGGATCTTAAACAAAATCTAATCCCGTAAAAACTCGAACTAACTAAATTTTAGAAAAGCAAAATTTTCTATAATATATAAAATATTTATCTAAAAATATAATACTTTATAAGAATAATAAAATTGTGTAATGAAATAAAAGTGAATAGTGCAAAAGACTAATCAATTACCGGTAATAATGGAAATATATAAAAAGGTTATAACTGTAACTTTTATAACCTGAAAAATTCTATAACTGATATATTTAGAAATATTATGAAATTACGAGTCTAACGGTACTATTGGTATATTTTTAATATCTCAAGCCCGGGGACACGCTTTTCGAAGTCTGTATCCGAATGGTTCGAAATAGGTCAAAATTTACCAATCTGATATTTTTAAACAAATTGATATTACTATGAGTTATTCTACATATTAAACTACATCTCGACCTCTACGGTTAGGGGCGCTAGATTGCCGGACTTAGGCTATTGTATTCCGGTTAGGGTTTCCGAGTGGTTTTTCCGGGGCAGATCCTTGCCAATTTGGAAACTGATATTTTATGTTTATGCAACATATTTGATTTGAAAAAATTATCTTAAATTTTATTTTTGTAAGTATTTAATATCTCTTAACGTTTTCGAAATTTTTAAATTAAATTTTATTTCCGAAGGTTAATCATTATTTACTTTTTAATAATTTATTTTTGGACTTTATATTACCCAATTTTATAAGTCGGAGTTGCGTATGGAATTTGTCGTACGTAGTGGTTTTGGAATTGAAGTATGATGAGTTCTTATTTTGTTTTTAGAATTCTTATTTTTCTCAAGATTCGGAAATTTCTGGATTCGCTCGTGTTTTTGGACTAGTTGAAGTTCGGTTTAATTTGGAGTGATTTTTAGGGTTTTATTTTCGAAGTTCATCTTAGAATTATTTACTGAAATTTTTCGGGGCTTATATGATTACAGATGTGATTTTTTACCACAATTCCCATTACAACCTACATCTAGACTATGATTAAGGGCATGATCTCGATCACGGGCATGATATGGCCAATGATATGGATCACAGTCGTGATGGATCCCTTAGCACTATTAAAAACAAAGAAAGAAAGAGATAAAAATATAAAATAAATCATAAATTATATGTATGTTGGTACTTGTACTAATAGGCTTAGTAACTAACTAAGTTTAACATGGATTTTTTAAATATAAAATGAACTATGTATATGCTAAGTGCAATTGAAGTTATGAGTGTGTTAATAGGTTTAATGATTAATTAGATTTAACATGGGTTATGAATGTAAAATGGACTTAGTTAATAAATCTAAGTTCAACTTAAACTTAATCAACCTTAATGGGTCAAAATGAATTAAATTGATTAATTCTAATGAACTTGGTTAAGTTAAGTAATATAGACTTAACTTATGAATGGTTTTGATATAAATGTAATATGTTAAGTTAGACCAAGAACAATAAAGGAAGTATGTTGTTTCAAATGTGTTTTGCTAGAAAAATGTATATTTTGTATAAGTTAATAACTTATTTACTTACATGAATAATAAGAAATGATGGTATTTTTATAATGAGTAATTATAAAAAAAGGAAAAAAAATTGAATTGATAAACAATGGAAAATTGTTCGTATTTTGGCGTGACAATTTTCGTAGCCATGGCAGGTTTCCTATTTTCGTATTTAGTCAAATGAATATTTAAAATGAGTTTGATATAAGTTGGTAATATATTTAAATGGTTATGTAAATAAATTTCTTGAATAGATACGTATAGTTGATCTATCCTCTGCTTTTATTTTGGATTGCGGACGTGGAATAAGGTATGCAGTGACATGCTTATTTTTCATTTGAGATAAGTATACATCATAAATGAACTTAAACTTAAAGGCAGCTAAGAATTGATCATTGCTTGTGCTTATGTCATTAAATCTAGTTTAGAGAGTAATAACCTTGCTTGGTGATGCTGGAACTGTAGTTAAGCACTTAGGCTACCCCCATATCATTGATTTGATAAGTCATAGGTAGTTTGGCAAGTGCTTAGGCTAACCTTTATCATTGATAACAATATTTCATAAGTAGATCGGTTAGTAACTGATAGGCAAACAATATCACTATAACATTTGCTTAAGCTTAGAGTGAAGTAACATGATTTAGTTAACATATATGGGACTGGTTAAACTAAATGATGTTATGAACTAAGATAAGTAAAGATATGTAACGGCTGTGAACTCTAAACGAGGCTATTGTTTTTAGATAGTCTTATAGGATATATAAGTATCTAAGTTGCTTATGTTAACCCCTTAAGTAGTTATTGCTACACAAGATCCCTAAATTCCCAATGGTGTGATCTTAAAATTTGCGTGCTTTAGTGTTGAATTGCCTCACTTTAAAGACATAAATTGTTGATTAATGCATTGCATTAGAATAAGCATGTGCATTATCTTATGTGTGCTTATGTTACTGTTATACTAGGCTTTGACTCATTATTTTCTTCCTTCCAAGTGTTGATTTGATAATGATGATTGTTTCGGGTTTTGGATGACATTAGAAGAATTTGTTGAAGATAGAAGCAAGTTAGAATAGTTAATGTTATTTTATTTAACTAGATTTATCTTTTGAAGTTGTATTTTCTTAATAGCTTGGTTATGGGGCCTGTGTTTTGTAATTTAAGCTTTAAAGTTTTGCTTTACCATCATGAAAAGGTATTATGATGAGATACCTGATGGTATGGCTGTTTTTGTGAAGATTGGACTACTAAAGAAAGCAACTTATGGTTTTGTTTATGAAAGTTAATCTATTCATGAGAGTAAAAAATGAAATGTTTTTATATAATTTGTTTTACCACTGCTAAATCTAGTTGTTTCCGGAATCTAATTTAAGGATTTTAGAATTTGAAATTGGCTAGCAAGTGTTTATGATAAACAAGGTCTTTTAAGGTAGCCTATGCGTATAATGCATAGGGTATTATATATGACACTTGACACGCTTAGACCTTATTTTGGTGCATGACATTAATTTTAATTATTTTTAATCATATCCTTCCGTGGCTTTTTAAGAAAAATGTCAAGACATGGCTGAGAATAAGTTACGAAATTTATAAATAGAGGCATTAAACTCATAATTGACAAATAAAAGCATTCTTCTTATAATAAAAACATTGTGTTTAGAATTTGAGGTACTTTATAGGGTCTACTGGATAGGTTTCGGGTTCATAAATGAAAAAAAAAAACCTATAAGGTTTGGGAAAGGGTTTTGAAAACTCTATTGGGTATTAGGTTTGGATTCATGTTTCCTAAAATCCATTCCAAACTCATTCTAGCTACATCCCTATGAGTTTATGTATATGCATATGCATGTGATGGAAGTAAGACACTCTTTTTAGACTAATGAATGTTAAGAAAGCTATGAGTTGACCAACCACTCGCTATCAAGTTACACTTATATCTAAAGAGGGCGAGAGCTTCACTTTCGTTGCATACATGGGAATTTATTAAGATGTGTACATTTATGGCTCTTTCTATCAGTTCAAACTCAACTTCTTTTAGAATCTTATTGATTTGATCATTTAAATTTAGAGTAATTCATTTTAGTTCATCCTATATAAAATATTCCAAACTCACACCTAGTTGATTTAGAAATGGTTTAATTATATAATATAATAGATAGTTAATTTTGAACATAGTTAGATAAATTAAATAAATAAAATAAGTAGACAATAGAGAGAAAGGAATAGACAATTTTATATAATTAAATTAGTAAATAGGATAAATTGAGATTTGAGATTTCAAATATTCTTTTCAAAATATCTATTTCTTCTTCTATTGATTTTATAAATCAAAACTATCCAACTTCTACTCAATCTTTCATTTTAAATAAATTCTTTTTTACCTCAAATTTGAATTCCTAAATCTCAAAACAAACATTTTAAAAATTTAGTAATTTCCTAAAACCTTTAAACTTTAGTTATCTTTTATTTTGTAAAATCTTATTAATTTTTGAAATTAATTACTTGTTTAAAAATACCGATTTTAAACTTAAACCCTACTTTCACAAATTATATTTTTGAAATGTGTTTTTATATCAAGTTATAAATTTCTAATATATATGTTCCCAAAATAATTTCTAATTATTTTTAGAACTAAAAGTAATTATTAGAAAGCTTTAAACTCAAACCCTATCTTAAAAATATCTTTAATTTTTCCTTTTTCCTTACCATGATCTCTTCTTTTCCTTTTTGCTTTTTCATTTTTTCTACTTTCTTTTCTTTCGTTTCTCATTTCCTTCTTGTTCTTCACTCTTCTTCCTTTTTCAAATTTCAACCCACAAGTCTCAATTTCAACAATATCAAACAAGGAATTAAAGTTAGAAAAGAAGATAGGAAGTGAGAATCATGCTAGAAGAAGAAGTATAGAGTGTAGAGAAGATTAAGTGTGCATGTGTTCGTTAAAAGATAAGTTGATTTATTCCTCTTATTTTGATTGTTGAATATGCATATATATGATGAAATAAAACTAGAATTATGTAGATTTTGTGATTAAAGTTGATAGATTGAAGATATTAATATGTATATGTTAACAACTTGGATATGTTTTTGCATGTATAGAATAGAGATTTGATGACATGCTTAAGAGATATGCGTAGTAGAAACAAGCTTAGAAGTATTGTTTAGCCTTGATATGATTTCGGTTGTTACTTAAACAAAGTTAGGTTTGTGATGAAAATGGATCAATAATAAATATGTGGTTTATGCATGGATGGAGGATGGGATTAGATAAAGTGAGTTTGATGATGTAGGATGAGAAAAACATGTTTAGAAAGGTTGTGAACATGATTTTGATCTTACATGCTACTATTAGGATGATTTAGTTTATGTATGTGATGAACAAGTAGTTTAAATAGGGTAAAAAAATAAGAAAAACATGCAACTAAGATCCTCTGTTCATCATGGGCGTGATACGACCTATGATCTCCTTGGAACAAGAATTTCCAAATGAAACAAGCCAAATCTTAGCCATAACGGAGGGGATTATCTCCTTAGGTTAAAATTTTCCAGCACAACACTATTTTATAATTTAATCATAACTTTTTCATTTGAACTCGAATTAAGGTGATTCAAAATGATTTGTAAAGATTAAAAAGAGATCTATAACTTCATGTTTTAAGTTTTTGCAAATTCTAAAAGTATCAAGGCCTAAATTTGATTGATTCTAGCTACTATATTTTAAAAATAAAGTTGAAAACTTGTTTTACTAGTTATGTAACACACAGAAAAATAAGATAAAATGAAGATAAATGGGTCATGATATATATAAGCTTAAATCAAAGCCACAAAACAAGTTAAGTTTGGTTAATTTTGTTTTGGAAAAGAATTGTGAAAATTTGGAACTTTTACAATTTTTTGTAGATACAACGCCGCCTTTTGGAGGGAATACGCCGCCGGTGTATAGACTGGTATAGGATGTCCATAGTGACAAATTTTCTTGCACTGAAGTCAAACACAGAGAGTGTGTGTGTGTGTGTGTGTTTCTCAGCGTTGATTTGGAACAAAAGCATTATTGCCTAACGCGGAGTCGAATGCCTCCAGTGTTGCCTTGGGTTTTGCTAGTGTATGATGTTTTGAACGACGCGAAGGATTTTTGTTGCATGTCGAACGTTACCTCTTGAGGATCCTATGCCATCAGCGTAGGGATCTAATTTATCGGCATATGAGTAAAAGTCTATATATACGCGAGCAGTTGACAGATTTCAATAGATTTCGTTTCCTCGATTTTTCTTCTTTCCTCTATAGTGTTTAGGGCCTGTTCTTCATGCTTTAGGCCTTTTGAGGCTTAGAATCGATTCTGGTAAGTATTATAATCATCTACAACATGTTTTCTACGAATTTATGCATGATTTCTTAGGGTTTTGTTAATGTTCTTGAAGGATTTGTGGGAGAAAAACCATAGCTTTGGTTAGAATCCGAGTTTATGAATGCGAGCCGGGTTTTAGTGATCCAAATCAGTAAGTTTCATCTTTTCGCTGATGGATTTTAATCAATGTATGATTAGATGGTCCTTATACATTCTTGTTAATATGCAAACCTAAGGTTTTGGTGAAAATTTTGGCATCTGTGGAGTTTTGTGCGATTCATTGTTGTTTTTAGGGTTTTTGTGGAGTTTGATCGGAGTAAATGGTGTGGATATCAAAGATTTTTATCAGGTTAGGGTTTTTGCAGAATTTATATATGTTAGGATATATTTGATAGTGTGTTTATATCTGTTGATGTATGTATATATGTTGTAACAAGATATTTGGAGTTTGTAGAATTGCAGTTGGTGTTGATATAGGAGTTTGTGGAGTTTGGCTTGTCTTTGTTGTTGTTGATATTAGATTTGAGGATTTGAATTGTATTCCTGAAATTGAGAAAGGTACGACCAATCTTTGTTTGTTGTTTTTGCTTGTAAGTTTAGTATTACTTGATTGGTTGTAGGAACAAAACTTCATAATAAACCTAATTTTATCTGGTTTAATAATTGTTTGCTTGTTGTGTTTGGCTTTGACTTAAAACCTGATAGATAGTGATACTGGTGAGGCACCCTGATGATCTATGTGTGAGGTTTGTCCAAGTGGACTCGTGCATAGAGATGATTCCGGTAGAATTAGGGGGAAACAGAGATGTTTGGAGAGTACCCACTCATCCATCTATGTATATAATTACCTTATTTTCAAAGAGTTAGTTGTTTTTCAAGAGAAGTCTGAGTTACTTTGAGTTCAGGACTAGAGTATACATAGTTCTGAACTGTGTTGATTTGCTGACCATAAAAAGATAACAAACTGATTGCTAGCATTAGACTAGGTACTGATATTTATATATATATATCTGTTGCGTGTGCATTTGTATTTGTTTTTAAGGATTGGAGTTATTGTACTAGGCTTCGCAGCTACTTTTTAAAATTTCAGGTACAAGTGATGAAGACATTATATATGATCTTTCGGGTTATGATCTGATCTTTGATTAGGGGGATGACGATAGTAGACCTGACTATCCAGTGAGAGTTAGACTTTGATTATAGGATTTTGGGAGAAAAGAAGTGCCTAGTGTAAACCCTTGAAAATTTCATAGTTCTTAGAAAATAATCCTAAGAGTCAAACATCGAAATCGAAACCCTAAAAATCAAACCAAGTTAAAACTTAATTATAAATAAGATCAAAAACGAGAATTCTTAGTCTTGAGAAAATGAGAACCTTCGAAACAAAATATAAAATCCAATTATCGGTTGAATCAACATCCGTACGCTAATCAAATCATCTACCAAATTCCTAAAAACGCAAATCAAAACGATATATTCAAATAATGCTCGATGAAGAAATGCTAAGATCTTAAAACCCTCGGTGAATTTCGGAATCAAAAGTTTCGATTTTCACCAAAAGTCAAATTGAGTCAACTCAGAACCCTAAACTCGGTTAAACGATCCCGAGAACTGAAAACTATTAAATAATCATAAATAAAATTAGATAAACCATAGATATCGAACTAAAAATATAATACGGTTAAAACTCCAAAATTATATGATCTTATGAATAACTCAAGAAAACCTGAAGTCAAACCGGAACCCTAAAAGTCAACAAAGCTTATAATAAACCATATTGTTTAAGATCTGGTAATCCCGTGCTCTTAAACCCTAGACAACGAAATGAAAATAATTATTGATAATAGATCGAAATAATATAGGGAAGCTTAAATATATCAGATTCGCAAATTTCTAGTGTCCCTCGGATCCGAACGGGATCAGTTTTCAAAAACCGTGCCTGGTACACCGGATGGCAAAAATATTCTGTTAATACCAATAGACTCGTCAAAATATAAGATTTTAAAAAATATCAGTTTTAGAATTTTTCATTAGCTAAAAATTATAGATATCGCATTATTACGCGTATTTTTATTACTACCAGTATTTTAATTGTCTAGTTTACTATTCATAGTACTTTTCTACTATTCATCTATCTCTACTTTTTCTTACACTCTACCATTCCTATACCTTACAATTTACCTTCCCCATACAACTTTAATCACATCACACTTTACACATTACTTCTTTTATTACAAAACAAGAAAAATAAATCAATTTCCCCTCTTACATAAAGCAAAATGTGGCTTCACCCTCTCCATCAATCTCAATTTTATTTCTTTTTCAATTTATTTAATTATATCTAATTTTCACTTCAAAATTCTATAAATACCCCATTCCTCCTTATTCTTTCACACAATTCATTCTACTAAAAACTCTCTCAAATTCACTACACAAACACTCTCCAAAATTTTCCTCTACCATAATTCTCTTTCACCAAATACTCACAAAATTTCTCTCTACAACTACCATTTCTCAACAACCACATAACCATACATTCACTACCATCTTCAAACCACATAAACACTTTAGGTAAAGATTTCTTCCAACCATTTATTTACTCATGTCATGTGACTTAACATGACTATGGTGTTGTTTTGAAACTCATATGAGTAGTGAAAGCAACAACATATTCATGTTTTGCTCTTGTACATGAACTTCCTATTTATATTTGTTGTTATGTTGATTTTATTATTCATATCTAACAAAATATATTTATGTATATATAATCTTTAGGGCATATAAGCTCACTTATTATTTATTTAATTTCATGCTTTGCAATTTATTTATTTCATGCTATTTTTTAAGACTGGTCTTTCTAGTCTTAGACTTGTCCATATCAAGTCAAAACAAATTTATTTATTTTCTTTATTTTTTTGGGACTAGTCTATTCTTAGTCCCGGGATGCCTTGATGAAGCTAAGGCTCCCAATACTTGACCGGGATATCTTGATGAAGTTAAGGTTCCCAATACTTGATATTTTATTATCTTGCTTATTATTATTTGCTTCTAGTATTTTCTCATGTTCTTATTATTTTACATGCTCATAATACTTGCATCTACATAATGATATTATCTTAACTAATTTAAAAGTAGAATTTCACTTTATTAAAGGAACTTAAAACTCAATTTTCTACTATAATGGAGTTATTATCAACAACATAGAAATAGAGTTTTCTCAACGTTTTCTTAAATAACAAAGATAGCTTACCAAGGCAACATAAGAAATAAATGCTTTCTTTATATATTATGGTAACCTAAGTTTTAGTAAAATGATTTGTTAATTTTCAAAATTCTCACAAAAATTAAACTCTTTTCGACTCCATGACAAAACCAAGAAACAACCTAGTTTTCAAAGTTAAGATCATAAAGTTATGAACCCACTTAGGAAAAAAATGATTTTCAAGTTTCTAAAAGAGAAACTTACTTTCAAATAAGATAAGATTAAAAAAAAGGATTTTATCAATAAATAGGATTCTTTTCAAAAGAAATAAAAAAACAATTTTTTAAACAAAAACTTATATTTTAAATAATAAATATAAGAAGACAAGACTCATTTTCTAAAACCATTCTAAATACAAATTTATAAAAAGGTTTTCAACAACTTAATACAATTTTGATAACTTTGATCATTTATCATTAGAAGTAAAATTTATGAAAGATTAAGGTTAAAAGGAAATTTTACTTATTTTAGAAAAAGGAATGAAAAAAATAAAATAAGAATATACTCATTTATAATAACCTATGAAAATATAAAGTTTATTCAACATACTTGAAAAGAAATTTAATGAGTTAAGTTTTAACACTTTAAAAAGAATTATTTTATGAAATAAATTGTTGAGACACTACCATTAGAATTTTTGCATATAAAGTGAGCTTATTTATATTCAAAGGATTTATCGATTATGTATATATATATATATATATTTACTAAAGGATTTTTGAATGAAGTTGAGTTAGAAAATGGTTTTTGCGAAAATCTAGAAATATTCGTTTTAAATCTATACCAATGTTTTCGGAACCCAAATGACCTTTTATGACAAATATAACCTTAGAAATGGATAATCATTTCTAATAGGTAGAAAACGGTATATTATATGTGAAATTCGAGTTAAAATGAGCAAGTTATGGCCATTTAAAATTGGAATTATTCTATACGAATTTGATGAACATAATGAAATAGAATTAGAAAGTTTAAGTGGAATTTCTGTTGGAATTATTCTAATATGATTTTGATGATGACAAAAGATGAAGTTTAATTGATATATCTATCTTATTAATTTGAATATGTTCAAATACTGTTTGAAATATTATTTGATTTTCTATAATTCAGAATCTTCATTCTGAATGATCAAGTTTTATTAAAGTCAGAAGGAAAATCAGAAATTATGCTTAAGCTTTGATGGTGTTAGTCAGAAGTGTCTTCAGAACCTTAGGAAATGGAAAATATATTTCGGAAATACGAAAATACGTTAGTCAGAAGTTATTTCAGAACCTTCAGCGATGAAAAATAAGTCTATAGATGTTATTTAGAACCTTCAAAATAACTCAATCGAAAAATTTGTTTGAAAAACACTCTAGAACTTATTTCAGAAGTTTTGACTGACAAAAATGTTTTCTTGATTTATTTTATGGAATTCGAACTATTTTCAAGACCTAGCTCCACAAGTCAACTATATTTTTAGTAATATACTTGATGTGTTCCAAATCTTGAATAATATTTTTTATTACATCAAATATATGTGAGGAATATTTATTTTGCGAAATATCAAAATTATTTTACGAAAATGATTAAAGATTTTTTCAGGATTAGTCGTATAGGCATATAGGTGAAAAACAGAAAGATATCCTAGAGATTTAATTATTAGTCAAAGAGATATATGTATTAGATACACTAGCTTATCTATTCCTCTCCTCATGGGATATTATCTAGTTTGTTTTTCTTGTTATAGATATCACCGAAATATCTTAGCAAACATATCTCCAACAGAAGGATTATCTAGAATATCACGGCAACAAAAGATTTTACTTCAACAGATTTGGTTTTTGATTTCCAGATTTTATTCAAGAATATCTCGATTGGATAAAAGTCTGATTTTTTATGGGATACAGTCAAATAATTTTTATTTACCGAGATATTAGGAAGTTGTTTTTAATCCTGAAGAAGATATCTGATGGTTGTTATCAAATAAAGGACAGGATTAAATATATCTTGCTGGCGATATCTTTAGAAGAGAGAGTTATCCATCAACAAACTTTTGAACGTTCAAATCACTGGAAGATGAGAACAAATCTTTTGCAAGCCGAGAATCTGAGAAGCAATCATCATCCTTGAGATATTTTATTTAAAACGTCGTGGAAGAAAAGAAAGAAATATAGAACATCTTCTGATTTTCAAGATATCCTCTCGTGTAACATCCTGAAAAAGAAAGAGAGCTTTTAGTTATCCTCTAATTAGTTTTTGTTGAACGACAACATTCTTCAAGTTTTACTTGTGATCAAAAACTTCAGCAATCCATCTTTTGATTTCGTTCTTTGAATTTTTTATTGTAATAGGAGGATCTTGTAGAACCTTCTTTGATAATTAGATTAGTTACAAGTTAGACTCTGTAGATCGATTAAAGCTAGAGGATAGCAGTGAGAATCGAGCAGAGCGAATTGCACTATCTTGTAATTTTGGATTTATTGATATAATGAAACACAACTCGTAGGTTAACGGGGTCCCCGGCGTGGAGCTAGAAGAGTGGACTGACGCACAAGGCGGAACCACTATAAATCTCTTGCCTGATTCTCTTAATCTCTCTCTTTTATTTCAGCAATTTACTTTATAGCAATTTAATTGTTATGGTTCTCATCTATTTAAAACCGAAGGGAAGTGATTTTAAAAGTCAAATTTTTTAATAATCAATTCAACCCCCCTTCTTGATTATAATTCGGGACCAACAATTTCTACGAAATACTCATCCTGGGTATTTCTTTTGTCTAGGTGAAGAAAGATACGAGATTACCCTTCTTGAGGATTACTACAACTAAGAAGATCGCGAAATGGACGAGTGAGTTATTCCTCTCAATTTCGTTACCTTGCTTGTGCTTGTAAAGTAGTAGCATTAGTATACTAAGAAAAGATAAAAATGGATATATATATATATATATGGGGTATTCGGGTTATGTATATATATATGTGATTCTATGTTCATGCGTGAAATGAGAATTAAGAATATTGCAACTTCAAACTGCTTATTTAAGTGTTTTGTTACTTGTATGACTGCTTATTATTTGTTAAATTGATCAAACGCCCCTTCATAAACCTTAATAAGGTTTGGCTTAAGAAAAATAAAATGCTCACGCATAGCATCCATCGAGTCACATCTCTTTCGGAAGGCAGCTACTCCTACACATAGAGTTGGATTGGCTGCGATCATGCTGTGACACGGGCCATGTTCCTTCCTAGAGAATCCAAATCTCCTGGGGAATGCAACTCTAGGTTCGGAGCCTAGCCAACCGAACGCTTTGGGTGAGGACCTGGGGACTAGCAGTAGAAGATCGAGGATCTTCAACACCGATTCCCTAACCTTCGATACGGAGGGGTAAATCCGTTCTATATATGGTTTCCGGATAACTATATATATTTGCGTAATCACGTGATTGTTGCATTGTACGCATAGCATACGTATGGAAATTTAAATGAACTTGCTTGAAAACATGGTGCGAATGAAAATGAATATCTCATTAAGCTAGTTGTAGCTTATACCTCTATAGATTTTGATGAAACATGTATACCCATGGCTTAAATTGAGGATCATGACATTAAGAAAGTCGTTGAATGGTGTTAAGCTTTTATGAAGGCAATAGAAACATAAGATGAAGTTATTATGTAAGGATCCTTATATGTAATGTATTATATGTTAGTGTTTTGGAAATTCTAAGATGTATTATTGAGATAATAGGGGGATATGCCTCTAAGAATTGTAATTTAATATGTTTATGTTTTATGATAAGTATTCTCTTTGCCTTGTTACTTATTTATTTTAATATAAATTGTGCTACTCCAATGCGTTCCCTTAGTTGTGATGTACGCCTTGTACATGATTGGAAGCCTTTGCATGACTGAGGTAGTCATTCCTAGACTTTAGTATTGTGTACGGAGGACTGCACGTTTAGGGTACCCCTCGGGGTATGACACCTAGATATGTTGAAGACTTGATTTTGCTATTTTTGCTTATTATTTGTTTTATAAACAGTTATTAGATCATTTGTCGTTGGAAGACTAAGTTGTACATTAATTTTCTCTTGTAGACAAATTTCACTTGTTATGTTGGATAGTTGGCTTGTGGATATGCTAACTGGGATGTTTGTTTGTTAAACAGGAATGTTATGAAGTTTTCTTGTGTTTCCAGATTATACAGGTTGTGTTGACTATCCTATGAGATACTCTATATATGTTTATAGGTGATATTTGTATAATTTGTGGATATTGAAGCCTTAGCATGTCCGATTCAAGAGAGGATATGTGGCGGGTAGTAATGCCTTATTTTAGGGCATTACAGCTTAATTGGTATCAGAGTAATAGGTTTTCAATCTAATATATCTAAGTTTTGACTCCTTAGGATGGTGAGATTTGATTCGAGGGGTAATTGGTTTGTTGTTTAGTTAAGTTGTTGTTGTCTGATAGATATTAAGATTTGATCTTGAGTTGAATACCTTGTCTAATCTTGTGGTGTTTTGTATGTTTTAGAATGCCTCCAAGAAGAAGGAATCCAGAAAAGAATGGGGAAGAACTGTCACGCCCTAAAAGGGTACCCAAAATGCGACAGTCCACTGCACTTAATATTTAAACTTAAGTATGACATCCTTAGTCATCCCATAAGTTTACATATCGGGTGTAAGGTATACTTTCATAATTTTTAGGATCACACTTTGAATCGAATAATTTTAAGAAGGCATACAATAGCATTAAGAATAGAAATCACAATAAGATAAACAAGTTAAGTCTTTACAAAAGTTAAGGGGGCATACCCCCGCCAAAATAATAGAAGTCTATCCAGTTTAAATCTATCTTGCAAACATTATAGTTTATGTTAAGAAGATTTTCCTAGAAGTCGATGCCTATAACTAGGTCCCAACTTCTTCAAAAGCTCCTTAATCCAAAAAGACAAACCTGTGAAAAGTGTTATCTCGAAGCAACAAAAAATAGGAACACTGCAACAAAAACTATAGGGTTATAAGCTAACAGGCTTAGTGAGATTCATTCCCAAATATTTAATACTCAATAATAGTATATAACAAACAAGTTATTAGTAGCCATATAAAATGCATAAGAAAATGAGCATACAAGCATATGACTTTTCGGGAGCCATATGTGAATGGATTTATGCCCTCCATTCGGGGTTGGGGTAGTCCATAAGTCATGTAACCATAATTCCAGTCTTGAATGGGGTGGTCCATAAGTCATGCAACCATAATCCCGATCTCTTTCTCTTAGTTATGCAACCTCTGTTGTTTTATTGTGGTAGTTTTAAGTGCCTACCTTACTTCCATTAACTTAAGTGATCTCGCATCCTTAATGTTAACACAAGCCCCCTCGCCTTCCGCTAATATACTTTTGTCCCACCAAAGATATATTAGCCAATGTAATGTGACTCACCGCGTGATATGCATGTATGGCTTATTCATATAATCGTGGCATGTTAATTTTGTAGATTAAATGCAATCATAGAGAATCTCAGATAATCCAAGTCTATACTAGCTTATACAATTATTTTTACAACAAGTCTCGTCTCGATATAATTATCATTCACTTAATCAAGATTAGATCATGACTCATCATAATTTTATCTTTTCCTAATTCTAATGCCACTATGATTACAAGAACATACATGAGCACAACTATTTAAGAAATGAACTCACTCGGCCATGGAGAGAAATCCACTAGTCGTAGTAGTCATCGGGGAGTAGAAATCTGTCCTCCAAATCACCTAAGTACAAGGAATACCCTCAATGAGTATTTCTTATGAAGTTCTAATAAACTTAATAATTCTACTTACTAAGTTCGTCAATTTTCGCCAAAGTTAAAGGCGTAACTTAAAATGGTCATATCTAACTCATTTTAACTCGGAATTGCGCATATTATATATCAATTTCTATCTATTTCGAAAGATCTATCCATTTCTCAAGTTAAATAAAACATCTAAGGTCATTTGAGGGTCGAAAAGCTACTATACAGTAGGGTTACGAATTTCCAGTTTTGAGTTCTTGTTGAAAATTGTTACTTTTGTTCTATTTAACTTTTTAGATCAACTTATATTGGTTCTACACTTGTAAAGAGAACTTCTAGCCAAAGATAAAAGATTAAATACTTATGTGATCCTAATAATATTGTCAAATGAAAATTCCAAGAATCTACTTTTGTAAAAATTGAAATTTTGAGTTGAAACTCATGTTCTTGTTTTGAGAAAATCCTTTGCTAAAACTTACATGACTCAGTAAAAATAATTTTCTTATGCCACCTATCATAAAAGCATTCCATTTTCCACTTAAAAATCTTGTTTTGAAGTCTAAAATAAGGTTTTCAAAATTCACTCTTCTTAGATCCGAATTTCTCCTTTGACTTTTAGAATGAAAATAAGACTTAGACTTATCTTTTACAAACTCTCTATTTTAGAAAAACCTTTTAGAAAAACTCATCTAAACTTATGAAAATCCAATCCTTAGAATATCTATACCAAGAGCTCTTTATATCTTTGTCTAAATATTCATTTTGAGGTTAAATAATAGGTTTTAAAAATGGGTCTTGGCTTAGATCCGAATTTTCAAAAATTGTTTTTGAACATATCTTTTGATAAAATCCATCAACACTTATGAAAAATCATCCTTTACATATCCTATCTTAAGAGCCTTCAAAATCTTGAACAAAATATTCATTTTTATGTTAGAAAACATGTTTTCAAATTATGCTTTGGCCTAGATCCGAAAATGAGATTTTTATTTTGAAAGTAACTTTTGAAAATCACCTTTGATTCTTGTAAAAAGAAGTCTTGATGATATACATCCACTAAACCTTCATTTTTTCAACTAAAACTTCATTTTGAGACTTGGAAGAGGGTTTTTAAATATAGGTCTTGCCTAATACGAATTTCACTATTTTTATTTAAGTTCAAATCCAAGATCTACACATAATATGAAGATGAATATAAAAGAAATGCATGGTAGTAAGCTCTAAAGCTATAGATCTAAACATAAACATAACCAAAGCTTCATAAAAACTTAGATCTACAAAGTATAATATAAATATGAAGATAATAAAGTCTTAAAGTCAACAAATATAGCAATATCATTATAGATCATAAACAAGAGGAGTGTTTCAAAGTTTGGCATCATCATCTCTAGCCTTTAGGCATTATGGAGAGTCCTTTGATGCATGAAACCTCCATATAATCAACCTATAGCATCTATAGAAGCTTAAGAATGTTTACTTAAAGAATCTTCAAGAATGGGATGTGGAAGCAAATTTTTGAGATGGGGGCAGCTTGGTTTCCTTGCAAGAACAAGGCTAAGAAAGAGTTAAAGAGAGGAAAAGGAGAGACTAAATGGTGTAGGGTTACAAAGAAGGAAAGTATGTAAATATAAGTCTTTAAATAGAGAGAGAGGTGCACTAAAAGTGTGTTAAATAATTGAAAGAAAAAAAAATAAATGGCAAAAAGGAAGGTGGTGGGGGTGGGGGGGGGGGGGGGGGGCGCGCGGGTTAGACGTGATTTGCAAAGGAAGAGAGAGGAGTGCAGTTAATTTGTAACTTGAATTTTGAAAGTGTAACTTGTGTCACTTAATTTGCTAACTAAAAGAGACTTTAAATCAAAATAAAATTAAAAGAAAAGTGGCTATTTTTGGAGTGTGGTCAGCTGCCATGTATTGGAAATGGAGTATAGAAGAGTGAAAGAAAACATGAATAATTGTGTAGAAGTGATAATTGAAGTATACTTGAAGTATGGGTTGAAAAAATGTTTTTTGTTAAGAAAATATATACAATAAAATTTAAAAATATTTTTAAATGAGTGGCAGAATTTTCATAAATAAAATTCAATAATTAATTGAATTATTTTAGTATTTCAACAAATATATTACTGGTACGACCAAAATATGCTTATATAAGCTATAACTGATATTTTTAGATTCCGGAAAATTATGAACTCGATATTTTTGAAATCCTTATGAAAATACGAGTCTAAAAATATTAAATATATATTTTTAATTTTTTAAGCCCTAGGAGACGCTTTCTAAAAGCAATATCCAATCGGGTTCGAAATAAGCCGAAAATAATCCAATCTCATATTTTTAAGAAATAAAATATTATTACGGACTATTTTACACACTTTACTTAATTTTCTACTTCTCGCTTTATGAACACGGAATTTTTGGATCTAAATTGTAGGGTCTAACTTGAGATCTGTTGACTTAAGGTTTTCGGTTGACTTCTGACTTAGGGTTAAGGCTTAGGATTATTCTAAAAACCAAGGGCTTACAACTTACCCACCTTAAAGAAAGTTTTGTTCGCAAAACTTGAATGGCGTACCTGATTCTTTAAACAGGCTTGGATACTTTTGCCATCTCACTTTCTGCTTCCCAAGTTGCTTCCTCATGGGTATGATTTCTCCAAAGAACTTTTACATACTAATTTCCTTATTCCTTAATTTTTGTATCTTTTTATCCAAGATCTATACTGGGTGCTTCTCGTAAGTGAGGTTTTCTTTTAACAACACCGGTTCCAATTCTATGACTTGATCTGGGTCAACTACATGCTTACGAAGAACCGAGACGTGAAAAACATTGTGCACTCTCGAAAGATTTGGTGGCAAGGTAAGGTGGTAAGCCAACCCTCTTACCCGTTCCAACACTTCATAGGGACCAATATACGAGGGCTCAACTTTCTTGTGAGCGAACTCGGTGAATTTTTGATGGGATTTATCTTTAAATACACATGATCTCCCACTTGAAACTCAAGAATCCTTTTTTTTTTTTAAATCTGCCCCAACTCTTTTGCTATCTTAAGCCTCCTTCATTTGTTGTTGGATTATCCGAACCTTGTCGGCCGCATCTTGCACGAGGTCGGGTCCAAGAACCATCTTCTCCACATCATCCCAAAACAACGGGAATCTACACTAACGTCCATATAAGGCCTCATAAGGCGGCATTTTGATGGTCGAGTGATAGCTATTGTTGTAAGCGAACTCAACCAAAGGTAAATGTGCTTCCTAACTTCCCTTGAACTCCATCACACATGCCCAAAGCATATCTTCCAAAGTCTGGATTGTTTTTTCGGACTGTCCATCAGTTGCGGGATGATAAGTTGTGCTAAAATGCAACTTTGTTCCCCTACACTTCTGCAAGCTCACCCAGAACTTAGACACAAACCTTGGGTCTCAATCCAACATAATCCCGGCCGGTATTTTATGTAGGCGAACAATTTCTTTCATGTAAAGCCTCGCCAATTTATCCATGGAGAAAGTCATACTTATTGGCAAGAATGAGTAGCTTAGTTAACCGATCCACCATAGCCCATATGGCATCATGACCTGATGGTGTCTTGGTAAACCATAAACAAAATCCTTGGAAATCTGGTCTCACTTCCATTCTGGTATAGGCAAGGGTTTAAACAATCTACCTAGCCTTTGATGTTCTACCTTCACTTGTTGTCACGTTGGGCACTTGATCATAAAATCTGCCACATCACGTTTCATTCCATTCCACCAATAATGTCTTTAAGGTCTTGATACATCTTAGTTGCTCCCGAGTGCACCGTATATCCAGAATTGTGTGCTTACTCATAATTTCCTTCCTCATCTCTTTATCATCAGGCACATATAGTCGTCCTTTCATCCTTATCATGTCATCTTCATCTATTGTAAAATCAATATACTTCCCTTCCTGAACTTCCTTCTATATCCTTTGAATCACTTCATCATAGTGTTGGGCCTCTTTAATCGTTTCCACTAAAGTTGGCTCCAACACCAAACTTGCTATTTCCATCTCCAAGTCTTGCCCACAAATTCAATGCTTAACTTCTCAAATTCTTTTTGGTTAATCAAAAGAGTTGCAACTTCACCATGATTCTTACGACTCAAGGCATCGGCAGCCGCATTCACCTTTCCCGAGCAATAATTAATTCCCAAATCATAATTCTTAATTAACTCTAGCCATCTTTGCTACCTCATGTTCAATTCTTTTTGGGTGAACAAATACTTAAGACTCTTATGATCAGTGTAGATCTCATACCTTTGTCCATAAAGGTAATGTCTCCATATTTTCAAGGCAAAGACAACCACGGCTAGTTTCAAGTCATGCGTGGGATAATTCTGCTCATGTGGCCTTAACTGCCTTGAAGCATAGGCAATCACCTTCCCTTCTTACATGAGAATGCATCCGAGGCCATTTCTCAAAGCATCACTATGTACCGTGTAGGATTTCTCAAGGTTTGGCAAAACCAAGATCGGAGCAGAAACAAGTCTTTGTTTCAAATCTTGAATGCTTTGATCCCACTTTTCCATCCAAACAAACTTTTCATTCTTTTGTGTCAACTGAGTCAACGGCTTGGCTATCTTAGAAAAGTCTTGGAAAAATTTCCTGTAATATCCAGCTAAACCCAAAAAGCTTCTTATTTCAGTTACAGTCTTAGGTGGCTTCCATTCCACCACAAACTTAATCTTCTCGGGGTCTACAGATATGCCCTCACCGACACAACATGTCCCAAAAATGAGATAATGTCTAGCCAGAAGTCACACTTAGAAAACTTGGCATACAATTTATGTTCTCTTAAGGTTTGTAATGCCATGCGAAGGTGCTCTTCGTGTTGCTCTCTCGTCTTAGAGTAAATCAAAATATCATCAGTAAACACAATCACACACTTATCCAACAAGGGTTTATATATCCGATTCATCAAGTCCATAAAGGCAGCAGGAGCATTTGTTAATCCAAAAGACATCACTAGGAACTCATAATGTCCATAACGAGTCCGAAAAGAAGTTTTTGGCACATCTACGGGTTTGACTCTTAACTGATGATACCCCGATCGTAGATCAATTCGTGAAAATACACTTGCTCCTTGTAACTGATCAAAAAGGTCATCAATCCTTAGAAGTGGATACTTATTCTTGGTGGTGACTTTATTCAACTCCGATAGTCAACACATAACCTCATTAATCCATCCTTTTTCTTAACAAATAGTGCAGGTGTACCCCATGATGACACACTTAGTCTTATGAATCCATGGTCCAAGAGTTCTTGCAATTGCCTTTGTAATTCCTTTAACTAACAGGGGCTATACGGTAAGGTGCTTTGGATATCGGCTCAGATTCAGCACCAAGCCAATCTCAAAGTCAATTTCTCTCTTAGGAGGCGAACCTGGTAGTCATCTGGAAAGACATCGGAAAATTCCTTGACAATTGTTATATCCTCAATCTTAGGTAATCCTTCCTTTTTCTGTTGCATTAAGAAAATTTTAGTTTCATTCTCAACCTCTCCATCCATGATCAACTCAAATGAGCCTAGATTTGTTCCTTTGAAGCTATGGTCTACCCGTGAACTCAACAAATCCAATCATTAACATCCTTAAAATTTACTTCCTTTTTTCGACAGTCCATAACGACTTAGCAACGGCTAACCAACTCATTCCCAAAATCACTTCATATCTACTCATCTCCAACACTATTAAATCATACTTCATACCATGTTCGTGAATCTCTGTTGGACAATCCTTTAACATCTCATTTGTTATCACAATGCTTCTAGTGGGTTTAACATGAAAGCTAGGCAACAGTGACTTGGTAAACCAACTTGTCTAGCCAATCTGGTGGTGATAAACGAGTGTGTGGCTTCCGTGTCAAACAAAGCATAGGCGGTCGCTTTAGCTACACCCATATGTGTCCTACGTCCAATACTTACTAATCACTAACTTCATACTATCCTAACTTATTTCCTAAATTCTTTAACTTAATTGAGATTGTTTTTCTTTCTTAAACTTGAATCTTAACAACTTAAAAACCGCAGAAAACAAGAGCAAAATGTAAGAGATTTACTGTAACAAGGTCGAAGTCCGGTCTATTATACTCCTCGAGAGCAGCCAATCTGCAATCTTCATCTCCCATCTCCTCATACCATTGTCCTTTGAGGTTATAGATCCTCATCCCATGCATCGCTGACCCAGAACGGCTACCATTATTTCCAATCCAACATTCTCGGGTCTTGATGCTACTGATCCTCTAAAAGATCTAGCTGGAGCATTCTTCTTTGTGGGTACTCATTGGCAAAGTGTCCCATTTGCTTACAGACAAATACATGTGGTGGTGGTCTTCTTTGGACATTATCGTGTGAGATGAATCGCCACAAATAAATTTCTTTAACTGTGGACAGCTCTTGGGGTAATGATCCCCTTACATTTCTAGCTAATGCCCTTAGGGGTATGCTGTCCCCCACTAGTGTTACTCTTTAAGCCATAAGACGGCTTGAACTTCTTTTGAGAGAATCTAGATCCTAATCCCCATAAAACTTCCTTCCAAAAACCGATGGTGTCCTTTTCATCTTGCCCTTTCTTTTTTAGCCCCTTCCACTATCCGAGCCCTTTCCACTAACTCTCTGAAAGATTTAATATCAAATTCTTCCAGCCTCATCCTCAACTCCTCATCCAATCCGTTCAAGAAAACTTGTCTTTTCAGCTCCTCACTATACTTGTAAGAATTCGGAGCATATTGCAGAACCTACTGAATTTAGTTTATATTGCTCTATTGTTCGGCCTTTTTGAGCAATGTGCAGGAAATCCGCACTAAACTGCATCAAGAGACTTCCAAGGAAGTAGTTTTCCAAAAACTCATGACGGAACCTTTCCTAAGTGACCGGTGGCATGAGCTCTCTTTGCCTGGAGTCCTACCAAACTCTCGTGTTGAGCCTAAGCATATAAGTGTTGTAGTCAACTCTCAGGTTGTGCGGCACCTCAAAAGCATTAAAGGATCGCTTTATCTGAGCTAACTAATCCTCAGCCTCATCCGGTCTTCCAAAAGCCCCTTCAAAGTATCTATTACTCTTAATGAACTCAGGTAGGGAGCTCTTGTATGGCCTCATTGGTGGTGGAGGAGGCAAGGGCACGATATGATAATGCACGCTTTCTTATGCTGGCATCCCTACAGAAGCTTGTGGTGCCGGTGGTGGCGGAGCTGGAGTTGGTGCTTGTCTCGGTAGAGTCTGCAGAAGTGCTTCAAGCACTTGAGTCATTTGTGCCATTTGTCCAAGCATGGCTTGTGAGGCTACCTGAGTAGCATCAGCGGGAGGCTTTGGAGGTGGGGCAGCTTGTTGCCCTTCTTCTTTATTGGGTTAGTTGGAGGTGCTTTCCTCCTGACGTCTCCTTCTCCTACCACAGCTGTTGCAAATTTTATTTTGTCTAGTTAAGTAATCTTCTCAATATTTTATTAATGTTTTCGAACAAGAAAGCAGAAATAAAGGAAACTGTAGTAAGAGCGAAAAATAAAAGTGAAAAAAGGTAATCAGGAATTTAAATAATAAAATCTTGAAATCATAAAACATAACTATAACTTTATAGAAATTTAAACAGCATGTACAAAATTCTCATAAACAAAATTCAAGTAAAATCTTATGTTTTAAGCAACAACGAAGCAACCAACATTTAACAATAACAATGCAATTCTGAAAACAATCAAGACAACCTAAGCGATATTCTATGTGAGTCTCATTGGTTGCCTATGGATGTTTTGCGATGCTAAGCCGATTGCTTCCTAATGGTTACTATCCACAAGAGATAGGAAATAGGATCCTAAAATCATACCATGGTTATCATACTATCTAAGTCTTCCTTTTCAATTCTATTCTATCTTTTCTCTTTGGTTGTAGTTATGATTGTAAACTCTTAACCATGCTCTGATACCAACTTAAACTGTCACGCCTGAAAGGGTACTCAAAATGCGACAGTCCACCGCACTCAATATTTAAACTTAAGTATGACATCCTTAGACATCCCATAAGTTTACATATCGGTGTAAGGTATACTTGCACAATTTTTAGGATCACACTTTGAATTGAATAGTCTTAAGAAGGCATACAATAGCGTTAAGAATAGAAATCACAACAAGATAAACAAGTTAAGTCTTTACAAAAGTCAAGGGGGCATACCCTTGCCAAAATAATAGAAGTCTATCTAGTCTAATCCATCTTACAAATATTAAAGTTTATGTTAAGAAGATTTTCGTAAATGTCCACGCCTATAACTAGATCCTGACTTCTTCAAAAGCTCCTTAATCTAATAAGATAAACCTGTGAAAAGTGTTCTCTCGGAACAACAAAAAATGGGAACACTGCAACAAAAACTATAGGGGTATAAGCTAACAAGCTTAGTAAGATTCATTCCCAAATATTTAATACTCAACAACAATATATAACAAACAAGTTATTAGCAGCCATATGAAATGCACAAGCAAATGAGCATACAAGCATATGACTTTCCAGGAGCCATATGTGAATGAATTTACGCCCTCCATTCAGGGTTGGGGTGGTCCATAAGTCATGCAACCACAATCCCGATCTCTTTCTCTTAGTTATACAACCTCTGTTGTTTTATTGTGGTAGTTTTAAGTGCCTACCCTACTTCCGTTAACTTAAGCGATCTCGCATCCTTAATGTTAACACAAGCCCCCTCGCCTCTCGCTAATATACTTTTGTCCCACCAAAGGTATATTAGCCAATGTAATGTGACTCACTACGTGATATGCATGTATGATTTATTCATATAATCGTGGCATGTTAATTATGTAGATTAAATGCGATCATAGAGAATCTCAGACAATGCAAGTCTATACTAGCTCATACAATGATTTTTACAATAAGTCTCGTCTCGATATACTTATCATTCATTCAGTCAAGATTATATCACAACTCATCATAATTTTATCTTTTCCTAATTCTAATGCCACTATGATTACAAGAACTTACATGAGCACAACTATTTAAGAAACGAACTCACTCGACCAATGAGAGAAATCCACTAGTCATAGTAGTCCTCGGGGAGTGGAATCCGTCCTCCAAATCACCTAAGTACAAGGAATATCCTCAATGAGTATTTCTTATGAAGTTCTAATAAACTTAACAATTCTACTTACTAAGTTCGTCAATTTTCATCTAAGTTAAAGGCCTAACTTAAAATGGTCATATCTAACTCATTTCAACTCGGAATTACGCATATTATATATCAATTTTTATCTACTTCGAAAGATCTATCAAGTTCTCAAGTTAAATCAAACATCCAAGGTCATTTGAGGGTCGAAAAGCTACTGTACAGTAGGGTTACGAATTTCTAGTTTTGAGTTATTGAAAATTGTTACTTTTGTTCATTTAACTTTTTAGATCAACTTATATTGGTTCTACACTTGTGAAGAGAACTTCAAGCCAAAGATAAAATATTAAATACTTATGTGATCCTAATGATATTGTCCAAATGGAAATTCCAACGATCTACTTTTGTAAAAACCGAAATTTTGAGTTGAAACTTGTTCTTGTTTGAGAAAATCCTTTGCTAAAACTTACATGACTCAATGAAATAATTTTCTTATGTCACTTATCATCAAGCATTCCATTTTCCACATAAAACTCTTGTTTTGAAGTCTAAATAAGGTTTTCAAAATTCATCTCTTCTTAGATCTGAATTTCTCCTTTGAGTTTTAGAATGAAAATAAGACCTAGACTCATCTTCTACAAAACTCTCTATTTTAGAAATACCTTATAGGAAAACTCATCTAAACTTTTGAAAATCCAATCCTTAGAATATCTATACCAAGAGCCCTTTATATCTTTGTCTATATCTTCATTTTGAGGCTACATAATAGGTTTTAAAAATGGGTCTTGGCTTAGATCTGAATTTTCAAAAATTGTTTTTGAACATATCTTTGATAAAATCTATCAACACTTATGAAAAATCACTTTACATATCCTATCTTAAGATCCTTCCAAATCTTGAACAAAATATTCATTTTTAGGTTAGAAAACATGTTTTCAAACTATGCCTTGGCCTAGATCCGAAAATAAGATTTTTATTTTGAAAGTAACTTTTGAAAATCACTTTGATCTTGTAAAAAAGTCTGATGATATACATCCACTAAACCTTCATTTTTCAACTAAAACTTCCATTTTGAGACTTGGAAGAGGTGTAAACCCCGGTTTTCCTAGTAGTCGAGTAAATTTCGAGAACCGAAAAGTGAAGCCCTAAACCGGATTAGTTCAAGCCTTGTGAGAGAAACTTAGGAACCTTAGATCCGGCTTTCCTTCGGTTTCATATCAAAAGAAATTTTATGAAATAATTTAATGTGAAATATTTTTTTAAAGTATATTTCAATCCATAGGAAGTTTTAATTTCAAAAAATTTTCTATTCCGGGCCTTCCCAAGCCCCATTATGGAAAAGCGAGCCCCGGACTAGAAACTCAAAAAAATATTCCGGAATACTCTTTAGAACCGAAATTTTATAAGGATTTCAAAAATATAGTTTCATAATTTTCGGGCTATGAAAATTTCAATTATAGCATTTTTTTCGTGTTTTTTTTACTACTGGTAAAGTAGATGTCTTGTCTACTATTTATCACTATTCACAAGTACAACCTACAACACACACTACCCATGCCCAAGTCTTATATCCTTACAACTACTCATTATATTTTCTTTTTCAAGGAATTTTTGTTTCTTACTAAATTATTGCATTTAATACATTTTATAACATAAATTACAATTTCAAATAAAATCAGCCACTCCCTCTCTCTCACTCTATATAGCCGATACAAGACCACCCCCTCCCCTTTTGCCCTCTTTTATTTTATTTTTGCTTTTATTACTTCAAACAAACTGTAAGCATCGAAAAATTTCAATAAATAATTCCAAGATTAACTTCGAAAATAAACCCTAAAAAAAATCACTCCAAATTAAAATCGAACTTTGACTAGTCCTAAATCACGAACGAATTCAGAAACTTCTTAATCTTGAGAAAATGAAAATCTTTAAACATAAAAATAACAAATAGTCTTCAAATTGAAAACCGACGTACGAAAAATTCCATATTTAACTCCGACTTATAAAATGGTAATATAGAACCCAAAAACAAATTATTAAAAAGTAAATAACAGTTAACTTTCGGAAACGAAACCCAATTCAATAATTTCGAAAACTTAAAAGATATTCAATACTTACAAAAATGAAATGTAAAGTAGATTTCTCAAATTAAATATATTGTATAAACATAAAATATCAGTTTCCAAATTGGCAAGGATCTAAACTGAAAAATTACCGGAAACCCTAATCGGAATACAATAGCTTAAGTCTGACAATCTAGCACCCTTAAACCTAGAGGCTGAGGTGTAGTTTAAATATGAAGAATAGCTCGTAGTAATATAAGTTTTCTTAAAAATATCAGATTGATAAATTTTTGACCTAATTCGAACCCTTTCGGATACAGAGTTCGAAAAGCGTGTCCTGAGGCTCGAGATATAAAAAATATACCAATAGTACCGTTAGACTCGTAATTTCATAAGATTTCCAAATATATCAGTTATATAATTTTTCGGATTATAAAAGTTACGATTATAACCTTTTTATCGTATTTTTATTATTACCGGTAATTGATTAGTGTTTTGCACTATTCACTTTCATTTCATTGCACAATTTTATTATTCTTATAAAGCCTTAGATTATTAGATAAATATTTTATATATTATAGAAAATTTTGTTTTTCTAAAATTTAATTCGTTTCGGGTCTTTACGGGATCAGATTCTGTTTAAGACCCGATACTAAAAATTAAATAAATTAATTTAATAATTGGAAAATATTTTAAAAATATTTTTATTTTCATAAAATAATTTTTTATAATTTTTCGGGTTATAAAAATATCATTTATAGCCCTTATTCACGTATTTGGATCATACCGATAACATATTTATTAAAATACTAAAATAATTCAAATAATTATTCAATTTTAATTATGAAAAATCTGCTACAAATATTTGGAATAAATTTTCTAATTTTATTTTATTTTATTAAGAAAGTACTTTTACAACCATACCTTCAAGTACACCGTACACATATCACTTCCTTTTCACTTTAATCTTTCTACACATTATCCCACACTTCATGGCAGATTTTTCCCCTTCTTTATGGCTGCCATTGTCCTTTATTTACTCCAATTTGACTAAATTAATTAAATTCCACTCATTCTTAAAGAAGTTACATTACACATTAATTATACAATTCAATTTTGAGTCAAAATTCAAACAATTTCCTCTCTCTTTCCTCTCCTACATTCACGTGCAACTCTCCCTCTCCTTGGCTGCGTCTGTTTTATTTTTTCTCTCTTTCATTCATTTAATACACTCATTTTCTCTCTCTCTTTCATTTACTCATTTTTCCTTTTTCATTCCTTAGCTTTTTCTCTCTCATTTTCATCTCTTTTCTTCTTCTTCTTGCTCTTGTTCTTCAAGAAACAAGCTGCCTCCTCCTTCTTTCATGAGTTCCCACACATATTTTTAAAGATTTCTAGGCAAATCTTCTTCCCAAAGCTCCATAGGTGATATAGGTAAAGTATAATGAAGGTTTCATGCATCAAATGACCTTCCATAAGCTTAAAAGCTTAGGATGATGATGCCAAAAAAATGAAACGCTCCTCTTCTCCATTATTATTATCTTGCGTCCTTAATATTTCTTGTTAAAAATTGTTATTTTTCTAGATCAAGATTTTTTTTATAACTTTGATTTTCGTTTATGCCATAGATCTAGTTATTTGAGTTGCTATTTTTGTTATTTCTTATGATTTATATAGATCCATCACCACATGTATTCATGCACTTATACTAGTTTAGAAGACTAGATCTAGTGTTTTGAGTTCATAAAATGCATTAGACTTTGTTTTATGTTCATGGATGACTTGTAGTGGAATGATGATAGTAGGAATGTTTTAGAAAACTCAAGATCTATTTTATTTTCAACAAAAATCATTTTGAAAATTCGGATGAAAATGAAACCATAATTGGAAAAGTTGTTTTTCAACTTTAAAATTGTATTTTTATCTAAAATGAAGGGCTTAGGGTATAGATATATAAATGAAAGATTTTGATGAGTAAAGTTTAGATCTATGAGTTTATAGCTACTACCATGCATTTGTTTTATGTTTATGTTCATATTAAGTATAGATCTTAGTTTTGAACTCAAACAAAATGTGAAATTCGTATTTTGGCGAGACCCTTATTTAAAAACCACTTTCTAAGTGTCAAAATGTAATTTTTGCTTAAGATAATGAAGGCTTAATATATGTACATCATCAAGACTTCTTTTTACAAAAATCAAAAGTGATTTTCAAAAGTTATTTTCAAAATAAAATCTCATTTTCGGATTTTGGCCAAGGCATATTTTAAAAACATGTTTTAAAACTCAAAAATGAAGTTTTTACTTAAGAAATGAAAGGCTCTTAAGATAGGATATGTAAGGAATGGATTTTCATAAGCTTAGATGAATTTTATCAAAGATATGACCAAAATAAATTTTGTAAATTCGGATCTCAACCAAGACTAATTTTGAAAACCCATTTATCAATTCCAAAACTTGTGTTTTATATGAAAAATGAAGAGTTTATGTCATATATCATTAAGTAGTGATTTTTATAAGTTAAAAAGAGTTTTGACGAGATTAAAGTGTAAACAAGAAGTGGAATCAAAATGGAAAATTTTAAGTTAGTGTTCAACTTGTAAAATTCGTAACTTTGGATGATGCTATGTAAACACATAGTATTCAAGCTCAAAATGAATGTTTTATGTGTTAAATGAAGTCCTTAGGTAATTGATATAGTAAAGTCTTAAATTTTAATGTTAAACAAGTTTTTCCCAAATGAATCATTCAAAAAGTAGATTTTCTAAAATTCGGATTTTTGAGTAAATCATATTGGAAAACATATTTGCAGAGTGTAAAATGCAAATTTTTGTGTAGGAATGAAGTCCTTGGTGGTTATGTATGATTGAGCCCTAATTTTCTAAATATGAAATGATTTTACTTGAAGGAATCACTCAAAAACTAAATTCTATAAAATTTGGATTTTGGAATCAACTCTACATGAAGACATGTTTACAAACTGTAAAAGGAAATTTTTATGTAGAATGAAGGTCATAAGTAATAGATATAATGAAGACTCAATTTCAACAAAAATAATTATATTTTCTTAAGAAATAAATCCAAAATAAATAGAAATGATCAAAGTTAGAAAAACTAGATTTTTCATAAGTAGTTGTTATTATGATCTTGCAAAATAAAAGGTTATAAAATTTTCTTTTAGAAAAAATCATTAAGATCATGCATACATTAAACTCATCTCATGTCATTCATGTTAGGAAATCACTCATATTGCATGTATAGCTAATTTATATAGTAGGAACATTACAAACATTTACAAAACTATTTTTAGAATCGGAAACCGTTACTGATCAGATCTGATTCCTCTGTTCCGAGACCTAAATGTTTTCAAAACTTGAAAATAATATTAGAATTAGATAGATCTTTCGAAGTAGATCGAAATCGATATATAATTTACGAGGTTCCGAGTTAAAATGACCAAGTTATGACCATTTTAAGTTGGAATTCCCGCTTAGGACGTGGATAATCATTTGGATTAGTTTGAGTTGAAATACTTATTAGAGTATATCTTCCTTTGTAAGAGATCCCGAAATCGATGATTCTCTGCCACCGAATTATTATTATTAGAAGCTGGTGACCAATGCCTGAGTGTGTAAACCCCTGTTTTCTAAGCCCTTAACCTTAAGCCGGAAAGTCTATCGGAGACCTTAAGTCAACGGATCTTGAGTAAAACCCTACAGTTTAGATCCGTAAACCCAGTTCGTAAATCGAGGAGTTGAAAAATAATTAAAGTGTTTAGAATAGTCCGTAATAAATATTTGATTTATTAAAATATCAGATTGGTTTATTTTCGGCTTATTTCGAACCCGTTTGGATACTGCTTTGGAAAGCGTGTCCGGGGCTCAGAAAATTAAAAATATATCTTTAATATTTTTAGACTCGTATTTTTATAAGGATTTCAAAAATATCAAGTTTATAATTTTTGGATTTTAAAAATATCAGTTATAGCTCATATAAGCTTATTTTACTCTTACCGGTAACTAATTGTTAAATTTCTAAAAATAATTTTTGATTATTTTATTTAAATCATAAAATTCTGCCACTTAAATAAAAATATTTTTCTTAATTTATTTTATATATTTTCTTATTCAAAAAGCACTTTATAACCATACCTTAAGTACACATATATTATCATTACTACACATTATTATGTCTTCTTTTGCTTTTTCTTACACTCTTCCCAAATGCAGCTGACCATTCCCAAAAATTAGCCACTTTTCATTATTTTTAATTATTTATTTGATATTTTAAAGTCTCTTTTAGTTAGATATGGAAGCAACTTGTTACACTTTCAAAATACAAGTTAAAACAAACTACACACCTCCCCACACTAAATCACGCCAGCCCCTCCCTCCATGCAGCTGCTTGGTTTTATTTTTTTTTTAAATTATTTAACACACTTTCTCTATTTAAGTATCTCATTCCTCCCCTCTTTCACCTTTACAAACCCTATATTTTTCCTCTCTCTTTTTCCCTTTCTTTTCTCTTCTTCTTGCTTGTCTTCTTAATAAACAAGCTGACCATTTTTTTTCTTGCTCCACATATTTTCTTGCAAATATTTGAGGTAATCTTTCTTTTAGCTCTCATAAGATGTTCTAGGATGATATTATGGATGTTTCATGCATCAAAGGACATTCCACAAGCTTAAAAAGCTATGGATGATGATGCCAAGAATTGAAACACTCCTCTAGATGATGATCTCTTTTGTTCTTAGTATTTTTGTTATCTTGAAGGCTGTTTATCTTCTTGTTTTGTGATAACTTGTAGATCTAGAATTTTACAAAGCTTTAGTTATGTTTATGTGTAGATCTAGAAGTTTAAGGCCTACTACAAGTTTTTCTTATGTTTTCATGGTTGTATATTGAGTAGATCTTAGATTCAAGTTGAATGAAAAAGTAAAATTCGTAACTTGTCAATGCCCATTTTAAAAACCCCTTTCAAGTCTTAAAATGGAAGTTTTTGTTAAGAAAATGAAGGTTTGATGGATGTATATCATCAAGACTTCATCTTACAAGAATCAAAGTTGATTTTCAAAGTTTATTTCAAAAACAAAAATTGTATTTTCGGATCAAGACAAAGATAAAATAAAAAACATGTTTTCCAACTCAAAATGAGGATTTTATTCAAGAAATGAAGGGTTCTTGAGATATAATATGTAATGGGTTTTTTCATGAGTTTTGATGAATTTTCTCAAGAGATATGTCCAAAATAAATTTATGAAAATTCGGATTAGACCAAGACCATTTTTGGAACCCATCATTCAACTTTAAAATGAAGATTTAGACAAAAATATAAAGGCTCTTGGTATAGATATCTTAAG
This sequence comes from Combretum micranthum, assembly GCA_024138025.1. Lineage (NCBI taxonomy): Eukaryota > Viridiplantae > Streptophyta > Magnoliopsida > Myrtales > Combretaceae > Combretum > Combretum micranthum. Next base: position 38,328 of record JAMXBD010003728.1, on the reverse strand, counting down.
GAATGATTTTCATAAGTTTAAATGAGTTTTCCTAAAAGGTATTGCATAAATCAAGTGCTTTGTAGAAGACAAAATTTAGGTCATGTTTTCATTGTAAATTTCAAAGTGGAAATTCGTAATTATGGGGAGACCAATTTTGAAAACCTTCTTTTTGATCTCAAAACAAGTATTTTATATTGAAAATGGAATGCTTTGATGATAAATAATATAGGAAAATTATTTTCATTGAGCTAAGTAAGTTTTAGTAAAGGAATTACTTAAAACAAGACAATGAGTTTCAACTTGTAAATTTCGGTTTTATGAAAATGGATTCTTAGAAGTTTCTTTTGAACTTTATGTTTGGGATTAGATAAGTGTGTAATCTCTTAATTTTGTTTAGAGGATCTCCTTGCAAGTTTAGGACTAAAATGAGTTAACCTAAGTAGTTAAATAGAGTAGATATGGCAATTTTTCACAAAGGCTCAAATCTTGGATTTTCGCAACCCTACTGTATAGTAGTTTCCGACCCTAAATGACCTTAAATGTTTGAATTAATTTAGAAATAGATAGCTCTTTCGAAGTAGGTATAAATCGGTATATTATAAGCTAAATTCGAGTTAAAATGAGTTAGATATGACCTTTTTAAGTTAAGGATTCAACTAGGCGAAATTGACGAACTTAGTAAATAAAATTGTTAAGTTTAATAGAACTTCATAAGAGATACTCATTGAGGGTATTCTTGTACTAGGTGAATTGGAGGACGGGTTACCACTTCCGAGGACTATTACGACTAGTGGATTTTCACTACATGGACAAGTGAGTTCATTTCTCAATTAATTATGCTCTTGGATGTGCTTGTAGTAGTAGTGGCATTAGACTTAGGAAAAGATAAAATTGTGTTGAATGGTGATCTAAACTTGCATGAATGAACGATAAGTATATCGAGGCAAGCTTTGTTGCAATAACTTTGTATGAGCTAGTATAGATTTGGATGTGTGAAATTGTATGGTCCTTTTAAATTATCTAATTAATATACCATGATTATATGAATAAATTGTACATGCATATCACGTAGTGAGTCACATATCATTGTCGAGTACCTTGGTGGGACAAAGGTGTATTTGGGAGGCAGCGGGTCTTTAATGAGGGGACTAGGGTTGCATGACTTATGGACCACCCCATTCAAATAATGAAACTATGGTTGCATGACTTATGGACCAACATTAAAGATTGTGGTTGCATGTCTTATGGACCACCCCACTTAAGATTGGGACTATGGTTGCATGTCTTATGGACCAACTTTGGAATGTAGTTGCATGACTTATGAACTACCCCAAACCCCGAATGGAGGGCGTAAATTCATTCACTTATGACTACCGGAAAGTCATATCTTTTGCTCATTTGCTTGTGCATTCATATGGTTGCTTAATTATAACTTGCTTGTATAGATATTTTAGCTTGATCGAGTATGTTACTTGGAAAATGAATCTCACTAAGCAATTAGCTTATACCCCAATAGTTTTTGTTGCAGTGTTCCTATTTTTGGATGTTCCGAGAGGACACTTTGTGCAGGTTATACACATTGGATTAAAGAGCTTTTGAGGAAGTCGGGACCTAGTATAGGGTGGACTTCTAGGAAAATCTCTTTAATGTAAATTCAGATATGTGTAATTGGAGCTAAACGATGTAGACTCTATTATTTTGGCGGGGTATGCCCCTTGGCTTTTGTAAAGTTTAACTATTTATCTTGTTGTGATTTATATCTTAATGCTATGTATGCTTTCTTAAGACTACTCGAATCAAAGTGTGATCCTAAAAGTTGTGTGAGTACACCTTACACACGATATGTAAACTCATGGGATGACTAAGATTGTCATACTTAAGTTTAAATATCGGTGTGGTAGACTGTTGCGTTTAGGTACCCTTTGGGGCGTGACAGTTTTAGTTGGTATTAGAGCATGGTTAAGAGTTTACAATCATAACTACAAATAAATAGCCTTAAGGAAGGATAAAAAGGAAGGATAGAATAGAATTACCAAGGAAGAATTAGATGGGAAGACGAACATAGTATAGGTCCTAAAATCCTATCACTCTAACACTTGTGGATAGTAACCACTAGGAAACAATCGACTTAGTATCGCAAAACCTTTATAGGTGATCTAATGAGACTCTCATAGAATGCCGCTTAGTTACTTTAGTTGCTTTTGGTATTGTGTTGTTATTGTTACATGTTGATTGTTTTGTTGTTGCTTCTAGTAGAAAATTTTACTTGATTTTTGATTATGAGGATTTTTGCACGAGTTGTTCAAATTTCAATAAAGCTATATTTATGTTTTATGATCTCAGAATTTTATTACTTAAATTCCCTGATTCACCTTTTCATACTCATATTTTTCAGCTCGTATTACTACTTCTTTTTATTTCCATTACCTCGTTTGCTAACATTAATAAAATATATTGAGAAGATTACTCAACCAGACAAAAATAAAATTTGCTACAGCCGAGGTAGAAGAAGGAGACGTCAGGAGGAAAGTGCCTCCAATCAACCCAATATGGAAGAAGGGCAACAAGCCGCCCCTCCTCCAAATCCTCTTGCAGATGCTACACAGGTAGCTTTGCAAGCCATGCTTGGACAAATGGCACAAATGACACAAGTGCTCGAGGCACTTCGACAAAGTTTGCCGGTAGCGGCACAAGCGCAGGCTCCAGGTCCAACTCCACCACCACCTGCACCCCAAGATTCTGTGGAGATGCCAGCACAGGAAAGCGCGTACTCTCACACTGCGCCTTTGCTCCTCCACCACCTATGAGGACCGTACAGAAGCTCCCTACCCGAGTTCATTAAGAGTAACAGATATTTTGAATGGACTTTTGGGAGACCGGATGAGGTTGAGGATTGGTTAGCTCAGATAGAGCGATCCTTCAGGCTTTTGAGGTGCCACACCACCTGAGAGTTGACTATGGCACTTACCTGCTTCGGTTAAATGCACGGCTTTGGTGGGAATCAAAAGAAAGAGAGCTCATGCCAGCAGTTACTTAGGAAAGGTTCCGCCATGAGTTTTTGGAGAATTACTTCCCGAAAGTCTCCGGGTGCAGTTCAGCTCAGAATTCCTGAACATTGCTCAGAAGGGAAGGACCGTAGTGCAATATGAGACTAAGTTTAGTCAATTACTGCAATATGCTCCAGATTCCTACAAGCACAGTGAGGAGCTAAAATACGAGTTTTCTTAAATGGATTAGATGAGGAGTTGAGGATGAGGCTAGAAGAGTTTAATATTAAGAACTTTGTTGAGCTAGTAGAAAGAGCCCGGATAGTGGAAGGGGCTAAGAAAAGGAAGGGCAAGACTGCTGAGAAGCCACCATCGGTTTTTGGAAAGAAGTTTTATGGGGGATCAGGATCTGGATTCTCCCAAAGAGGTTCAAGCCATCTTATGGCTATAAAGGTAACACTAGTGGAGGACAGGTTACCCCTAAGAGTGTCAGTTGCTAGAAATGTAAAGGGGATCACTACCCCAAGAAATCTCCATAGTCAGCAGATAAGTGTTATTTCTGTGGCGACTCATCCCACAAGATTGCTAGCTGCCCAAAGAAGACTACTACCATGTGCTTTGTCTGCAAGCAATTTGGTCACTTTGCCAATGAGTGCCCTCAAAGGAAGAATGCTCCAGCTCGACCTTTTGGGGGATCAACAGCAGCAAGACCCGGGAACGGGAACGGTGGGAACAATAATAGCAGCCGTGTTGGGTCAGCAATGCACGGAATGAGGATTTACAACCTTGAAGGGCAATGGGTATGCGAAGAGATGGGAAATGAAGACTGTGGATTGGCCGCCCTCGAGGAGGATAATGGCCCGGACTTCGGTCTTGTGACAGGTAGGTCTCCTAACTCTTGTCTTTATTTTTCTGCTGCTTTGATTTGTTAAGATTCAAGTATGAGAAAAGAAAAACAAGTTTGGTTAAGTTAAAGAAGCTAGGAAGATAAGTTAGGATGGTGTGAAGGTAGTGATTAGTAAGTGTTGGACGCAGGACACATACGGATAGCTAAGACGACTGCCTATGCTCTTTTTGACACGGGAACCACACATTCGTTCATCACCACTAGATTGGCTAGATAAGTTGGTTTACCAATAGCCACTGTTGCCTCTAGCTTTCGTGTTAGAACCCCGACTGGGAGTGTGGTGATGACAAATGAGATGCTAAAGGATTGTCCAATGGAGATTCACGGGCATAGTACGAAGTGTGATTTGATAGTATTGGAGATGAGTAAATATGAAGTGATTTTGGGTATGTGTAAGCCCTGGAAAATTTCAGTAAATAATTTCAAGATGAACTTCGAAAATAAACCCTAAAAATCACTCCAAATTAAAACCGAATTTCGATAAGTCCTAATTCACGAACGAATTCAGAAACTTCTTAATCTTGAGAAAATGAAAATCTTTGAACAATAAAATAAGAACTCAGTGGTCTTCAAATTCAAAACCACGATGTACGAAAAATTCCATATTTAACTCCGACTTATAAAAACGGGTAATATAAAGCTCAAAAACAAATTATTAAAAAGCAAATAACGATTGACTTTCGAAATATAACTCAATTCAAGAATTTCGAAAACATTAAGAGATATTAAATACTTACAAAATAAAATTTAAAATAAATTTCTCAAATTAAATATGTTGTATAAACATAAATATCAGTTTCAAATTGACAAAGGTCTAAACCGGAAAATCACCCGGAAACCCTAACCGGAATACAATAGTGTAAGTCCGGCAATCTAGCGCCCCTAACCCTAGAGGCCGAGATGTAGTTTAAATATGTAGAATAGCTCATAGTATATGAGTTTGTTTAAAAAATATCAGATTGGTAAATTTTTGACCTATTTCGAACCCGTTCGGATACATATTTCGAAAAGCATGTCCCGAGGCTCGAGATATAAAAAATATACCAATAGTACCGTTAGACTCGTGATTTCATAAGATTTCTAAATATATCAATTATATAATTTTTCGGGTTATAAAAAAGTTACAGTTATAACATTTTTATCGTATTTCTATTATTACCGGTAATTGATTAGTCTTTTGCACTATTCATTTTTATTTTATTACAAAATTTTATTATTCTTATAAAGTCTTATATTTTTAGATAAATATTTTATATGTTATAGAAAATTTTGTTTTTCTAAAATTTAGTTCGTTTCGAGTTTTTACGGGATCAGATTCTGTTTAAGACCCGATACTAAATATAAAATAAAATAATTTAATAATTAAAAAATATTTTTATTTTCATAAAATAATTTTTAGAATTTTTCGGGTTATAAAAATATTATTTATAGCCCATATTCGCGTATTTTGATCATACCGGTAACATATTTGTTAAAATACTAAAATAATTCAAATAACTATTTAATTTTAATTATGAAAAATCTGCTACAATTATTTGGAATAATTTTTCTAATTTTATTTTATTTTGTTTTATTTTATTAAAAAAGTACTCTTACAACCCATACTTTCTAGTACACCTTTCACACATCACTTCTTTTTCACTTCAATCTTTTTACACTTTATTATATCAATTCATGGCAGATTTTTGACCCTATTTATGGCTGCCATTGTCCTTCATTTACTCCATTTTGACCAAATTAATTATTTTCTACTCCTTCTTAAGAAAGTTACATTACACATTAATTATACAATTCAATTTTGAGTCAAATTTCAAACAACACTCTCTCTCCTCTCTCTCTAATTCACGTGACAGCTTCTCTCTCCTCCCCCCCTAAAAATCTGCCTTGTTTTATTTTTTTCTTCATTCATTCATTTAATACACTTATTTTCTCTCTCTCCTTCATTTACTCAATTTTTTTTTTTCATTCCTTCACCTTTTCTCTCTCTTTTTCCTCTCTTTTCTTCTTCTTCTTGTTCTTGTTTCTTCCATGAACAAGCTGCCCCCATTCTTCCATGAGCCTCCATGCATATTTCTTAAAGATTTTTAAGCAAATCTTCATCTCAAATCTTCCATAGGTGATATAGGTAAAGTGTAATTAAGGTTTCATGCATCAAATGACCTTCCATAAGCTTAAAAGCTTAGGATGATGATGCCAAAAATGAAACACTCTCTTCTCCACTTTTATTATCTTGTATTATAATTATTTTCTTGTTTAAAGTTGATATATTTTGTAGATCTAAATTTTTATAGCCTTGATTTTTGTTTATGCCATAGATCTTGTTATTTAAGTTGTTATTTTTGTTATTTCTTATGATTCATGTATAGATCTATCATCTACATAGTGATTCATGCATTTAAAACTAGTTTAGAAGATTAGATCTAGTGTTTTGAGTTCATAAATGCATTAGACCTTTGTTTTATGTTCATAAGCAACTTGTGATAGTATGATGATGGTAGGAAAATTGTAGGAAACTCAAGATCTATTTTATTTTCAACAAAAATCAATTTTGAAAATTCGGATGGAAATGGAACCATATTTAGAAAAGTTGTTTTTCAACTCCAAAATATGTATTTTTCATTTAAAATGAAGGGCTTAGGGTATAGACAACACCAATGAATGATTTTGATAAGTAAAGCTTAGATCTATGCTCATATTATGTGTAGATCTTAGATTTGAACTTGAACAAAAGTAGTGAAATTCGTATTTTGGCAAGACTCATATTTAAAAACCACTTTCCAAGTGTCAAAATGTAATTTTTACTTAAGAAAATGAAGGCTTAATATATGTATATCATCAAGACTTCTTTTTACAAGAATCAAAAGTGATTTTCAAAACTTATTTTCAAAATAAAAATTCTATTTTCGGATTTTGGCCAAGGCCTATTTTAAAAACATGTTTTTCAACTCAAAAATGAATTTTTTATTTAAGAAATGAAAGGCTCTTAGGATAGGATATGTAAGGAATGGATTTTCATGAGCTTAGATAGATTTTATCAAAAGTTATGACCAAAAATAAATTTTCTAAATTCGGATCCCAACGAAGACCAATTTTTAAAACCCAATTATCAACTCCAAAACTCATGTTTTATGTGAAAAATGAAGGTTATAGCAATAGTATCTTTAAGGAATAATTTCTACAAGTTAAAATGAGTTTAGCATGAGTAGTGTGTAAAACAAGTAATGGAATTAAAATGGAAAATTTTGAGTTAGTGATCAAATTGTCAAATTCGTAATTTGAGATGATGCATATGTAATCACTTAGTATTTGAGCTAAATTGCAAGTTTTATGTGTTAAATGAAGTCTTAGACAATAGATGTAGTAAAGTCTTAAATTTTAATGCACTAAACAAGTTTTTCCCAAATGAATCATTCAAAAAGTGGATTTTCTAAAATTCGGATTTTTGAGTAAATCATATTGGAAAACATATTTGCAAAGTGTAAAATGCAAATTTTTGTGTAAGAATGAGTTCCTTAATGGTTATGTATGATTGAGCCTTAATTTTCTAAATATCAAATGATTTTTACTTGAAGGTATCACTCAAAAACCAATTTATGTAAAATTCGGATTTTGGAATCAACCCCACTTGAAAACATGTTTACAAAGTGTAAAATGGAAATTTTTATGTAGAAATAAAGGTCATAAGTAATATATATGATGAAGACTAAATTTTAACAAAAATAATTATATTTTCTTAAGTAATAAATCCAAAACAAATGGAAATGCTCAAAGTTAGAAAACTAGACTTTTCATAAATAGTTGTTATTATGGTCATGCGAAATAAAAAGTTATAAAGTTTCCTTGTTGCAAAAATCATTAATATCATGCATGCATTAAGCTCATCTCATGTCATTCATGTTAGGAAATCATTCATATTACATGTATAATTGAATTGACAAGTAGAAACATTTCAAGCATTTACAAAACTATTTTTCGGAAATTGAAATTGTTGCTGTGCTAATCTGATTCGAACTTTTCGAAGCTTCAAGGTTTTTTAAACTTGAAAATAATATTAGAATTAGATAGATCTTTCAAAGTAGATAGAAATCGATATATAATTTGCGAGATTCCGAGTTAAAATGACCAAGTTATGGCCGTTTTAAGTTGAAATTTCGCTTAGGACGCGAATTGCGAATTTGATAGTTTGAATGAGATAGTTTGGATTAGTTAAGTGATGAAATACTTATTAGAGTATTTCTTCCTTTTTAGGAGATCCCGAGATCGATGATTCCCTGCCACCGAATTACTATTACTAGAAGACCGGTGATCCAATGGCCGAGTGAGTTTTCTCCTTGTTTTGTTACCTTGATTGTGCTTGTAGTTAGTTGCATTAGAATTATAGGAACAAGATAAAAATCGATATGAATGGGGATGGGATATATGATGAGACTGTGATGAATGTATGCCAAAGATTACTAAAGCATATCGAAACCATGATTTGATTGGATAACTGCACCGTTCATATTATTCCTGTTATATGTGTGATATTGGTTGGTCACTCTAAAGAATGTATAAATATTTTTGACCTAAGCAAAAAGTAAATTGATCATGCATCGCATCGGACATATTATATTTGGTAGCGTACTACTTCTACGCAGGTCGATCGGTATGGTCCGAGGACTCATTTGGATAATGAGACCCTGGATCAGAGCTCATTCATAGGAAACTAAGGCGCATCGGGGATGCATTCCATGTGTGAGCCTAGCCGAGGTGAGTGCTATGAGCCGAGGGCTTGGGGACTAGCAGCGGTCTTCTAGACTTCAATACCATCCCTAACCCAAGATACGGAGGGTGTAAATCCGTTCTGTGTGTGGGTTCTGGATACCCATACATAATTGATTGCTCAGTGTTTGTTCATGCATAACATATGATTGATTTTAACTTGTTTATTATGGTACGGAACTAAGGGAATTCTCACTAAGCTAGTGTAGCTTATACCCAATAGTTGTTTAAATCAGGTTATTTCAAGAATGCGAAGTGGGGACAGAATTGGTTGGAGCCGGGAATGACTCCGGGATTTCGGCAAAGAACACGAATGTTGAAGTTACCAGCTAGTTTTATTATTTGCCTTGTAATAGTTTTACGTAGTAGAATCTTTTGATGAAGTGTAATTGAAGTTTAATGATTTGTATTATGAAGTATAGTGATTTGTATTTGAAGTATAGTAAATTCTATTTCCTTTACATTGTTACTCAAGCTATATCAACGTAAAATGTATTACTCTGATGAGTCCCCTCCATGTGTTAGACGCCTTGTACATAGTATGGAAGCCTTCGCGTGACTGAGGTGGTCATTCTTAGGCTTTAATATTGTGCACGGTAGACTGCCACGTTTAGGGTACCCTTCGGGGCGTGACAGTATGAGTTGGTTAGCCATTGCTAAAGCCGTTGTGGATTGTCAAAGGAAGAAAGTAAATTTCAAGAATGTTGATGGAATGGATGTTGAGTTCACAGGTGAGACCGTAGTCTCAAGAGGAGCAGATCTATGCTCATTTGAGTTGATCATGGATGGAGAGGCCGAGATGGAAAGTGAAGGTTGTCTTAATGCAACAGAAACGGAAGAAGGATTATCTAAGATGGAGGATATAACAGTTGTCAGGGAATTTCTCGATGTCTTTTCGGATGAGCTACCAGGTTTGCCACCTAAGAGGGAAATTGATTTCGAGATTGACTTAGTGCCAAATACTGAGTCGATATCTAAAGCACCATATCGTATGGCCCCTATTGAGTTAAAGGAATTACAGAAGCAATTGCAAGAACTCTTGGACCATGGATTCATAAGACCAAGTGTGTCGCCATGGGGTGCACCTGTATTATTTGTTAAGAAGAAGGATGGTTCAATGAGATTATGTGTTGATTATCGGGAGTTGAATAAGGTTACTATTAAGAATAAGTATCCACTTTCAAGGATTGATGACCTTTTCGATTAGCTACAAGGAGCAAGTGTATTCTCACGGATTGATCTACGATCGGGGTATTATCAGTTAAGGGTCAAACCTGAAGATGTGCCAAAGACTGCTTTTCGGACTCGTTATGGATATTATGAGTTCTTAGTGATGTCTTTTGGATTAACAAATGCTCCTGCTGTAAGCCTCGGAAAATTTCAATAAATAATTTCAAGATGAACTTCGAAAACAAACCTAAAAATCACTCCAAATTAAAATCGAATTTCAACTAGTCCTAAATCACGAATGAATTCGGAAACTTCTTAATCTTGAGAAAATGAAAATCCTTAAAAATAAAATAAGAAATCAACATACTACAATTCCAAAACCACTACGTACGACAAATTCCATACGTGACTCCGATTTATAAAATCGGGTAATATAGATAAAAAAAAAATGAATTATTAAAAAGTAAATAACGATTAACTTTTGGAAATGAAACCCAATTCAAAAATTCCGAAAACGTTAAAATATATTAAATACTTACAAAAATAAAATTTAAAATAAATTTCTCAAACTAAATATATTGTATAAACATAAAAAATATCAGTTTCCAAATTGGCAAAGGCCTAAACCGGAAAATCACCCGGGAATCCTAACCGAAATACAATAGTGTAAGTCCGGCAATCTAATGCCCCTAATCCTAGAGGCCGAGATGTAGTTTAAATATATAGAATAACTCATAGTAATATAAGTTTGTTTAAAAATATCAGATTGGTAAATTTTTGACCTATTTCGAATCGTTCGGATATAGACTTCGAAAAGCGTGTCCGGGGCTCGAGATATAAAAAATATACCAATAGTACCGTTAGACTCGTAATTTCATAAGATTTCTAAATATATCAGTTATATAATTTTTTGGGTTATAAAAGTTACAATTATAACGTTTTTTTTATCGTATTTCCATTATTACCGGTAATTGATTAGCCTTTTGCACTATTCATTTTTATTTCATTACAAAATTTTATTATTCTTGTAAAGTCTTATATTTTAGATAAATATTTTATATGTTATAAAAAATTTTGTTTTTCTAAAATTTAGTTCGTTTTGGGTCTTTACGGATCAGATTCTGTTTAGACCCGTACTAAAAATAAAATAAATTAATTTAATAATTTAAAAATATTTTAAAAATATTTTTATTTTCATAAAATAATTTTTTAGAATTTTTCGGGTTATAAAAAAATCATTTATAGCCCATATTCGAGTATTTTGATCATACCGGTAACATATTTGTTAAAATACTAAAATAATTCAAATAATTATTTAATTTTAATTATGAAAAATCTGCTACAAATATTTGGAATAATTTTTATAATTTTATTCTATTTTGTTTTATTTTATTATAAAAGTACATTTACAATCCATACCTTCAAGTACACCTTACACATATCACTTCATTTTCACTTCAATCTTTTTACACTTCATTATATCTATTCATGGCAGATTTTTGACTCCTTTATGGCTGCCATTGTCCTTCATTTACTCCATTTTGACCAAATTAATTATTTTTCCACTCCTTAAGAAAGTTACATTACACATTTATTACACAATTCAAATTCAAGTCAAATTTCATCAAACCTCTCTCTCCTCCCTCTCTTTTCACGTGGACAGCAGCCCCCCACATTTGCTGCCTTGTTTTATTTTTTTTCTCTCTTTCATTCATTAATACACTCATTTTCTCTCTCTCTCTTCATTTATTCATTTTCCCTTTTTCATTCTTTAGCTTTTCTCTCTCTTTTTTTTCTCTCTTTCTTCTTCTTTCTCTTGTTCTCCATGAAAACAAGCTGCCCCCTTCTATGGCTTCCACACTTCATTTTTAAAGATTTTCTAAGCAAATCTTCATCCCAAAGCTCCATAGGTGATATAGGTAAAGTGTAATGAAGGTTTCATGCATCAAATGAACTTCCATAAGCTTAAAAGCTTAGGATGATGATGCCAAAAATGAAATCTTTCTCTTCTCCACTTTTATTATCTTGTATTACAATTATTTTCTTGTTTAAAGTTGATATATTGGTAGATCTAACTTTTTATAGCTTTGATTTTTGTTTATGCCATAGATCTTGCTATTTAAGTTATTATTCTTGTTATTACTTATGATTTATGCATATATTTCTCATTCCCATGTGTTCATGCTTTCAAAACTAGTTTAGAAGACTAGATCTAGTTGTTTTAGGTTCATACATGCATTAGACTTATGTTTTATGTTCATGAATAACTTGTAATAGCATGATGATGGTAGGAAAGTTGTAGGAAACTCAAGATCTATTTTATTTTCAACAAAAACAACTTTTGAAAATTCGGATGAAAATGGAACCATATTTAGAAAAGTGGTTTTTCAACTTCAAAATGTGTATTTTTCATTTAAAATGAAGGGCTTAGGGTATAGACAACATAAATGAATGATTTTGATAAGTAAAGTTTAGATCTATGAGTTTATAGATCATTACCATGGGTTTCTTTTAGATTTATGTTCATATTATGTGTAGATCTTAGATTTGAACTTAGACAAAAATAATGAAATTCGTATTTTGGCAAGACCCATATTTAAAAACCACTTTCCAAGTGTCAAAGTGTAAATTTTTCTCAAGAAAATGAAGGCTTAATATATGTATATCATCAAGACTTCTTTTTACAAGAATCTAATGTGATTTTCAAAATAAAAATCTTATTTTCGGATTTTGGCCAAGGCATATTTTAAAAACATGTTTTCCAACTCAAAAATGAAGTTTTTGTTTAAGAAATGAAAGGCTCTTAGGATAGGATATGTAAGGAATGGATTTTCATGAGCTTAGATAGATTTTATCAAAAGATATAACAAAAAATGAATTTTGTAAATTCGGATTCCAACCAAGACCAATTTTTAGAACCCATGTATCAACTCCAAAACTCATGTTTTATGTGAAAAATGAAGTATATAGGTAATAGGTATCATTAAGTAGTGATTTTTATAAGTTGAAAGGAGTTTTGATGAGATTAAAGTGTAAAACAAGAAGTAGAAGCAAGATGAAAATTTTAAGTTAGTAGTCAATTTGTGAAATTCGTAATTTTGAATGAAGGCCATAAGAACACCTAGTATTCAAGCTCAAAATGAATGTTTTATGTGTTAAATGAAGTCCTTAAGTAATTGATATAGTGAAGCCTTAAATTTTAATGCATTAAACAAGTTTTTCCCAAAGGAATCATGCAAAAAGTGGATTTTCTAAAATTCGGATTTTTGAGTAAATCATATTGGAAAACATATTTGCAAAGTGTAAAATGCAAATTTTTGTGTAAGAATGAAGCCCTTAGTAGTTATATATGGTTGAGCCTTAAATTTCTAAGTATCAAATGATTTTTACTTAAAGGAATCACTCAAAAACTAATTTTTGTAAAATTCGGATTTTGGAATCAACCCCACTTGAAAACATGTTTACAAAGTGCAAAATGGAAATTTTTATGTAGAAATGAAAGTCATAAGTAATAGATATAATGAAGACTCAATTTTAACAAAAATAATTATATTTTCTTAAGTAATAAATCCAAAACAAATGGAAATGATCAAAGTTAGAAAACTAGATTTTTCATAAGTAGTTGTTATTATGGTCTTGCAAGATAAAAAGTTATAAAATTTCCTTTTAGCAAAAATCATCAAGATCATGCATACATTAAACTCATCTCATGTCATTCATGTTAGGAAATCATTCATATTGCATGTATAGCTAATCTATATAGTAGAAACATTACAAACATTTACAAAACTATTTTTCGGAATCGGAAACCGTTACTGATCAGATCTGATCCCTCTGTTCCGAGACCTAAATGTTTTCAAAACTTAAAAATAATATTAGAAATAGATAGATCTTTCGAAGTAGATAGAAATCGATATATAATTTGCGAGATTCCGAGTTAAAATGACCAAGTTATGGCCGTTTTAAGTTGGAATTCCCGCTTAGGACGAGAATTACGAATTTGATAGTTTGTATGAGATAGCTTGGACTAGTTAAGTGATGAAATACTTATTAGGGTATTTCTTCCTTTTTAGGTGACCCCGATATCGACGATTCCCTACCACCGGATTACTTGTACTAAGAGACCGGTGATCCAATGGCCGAGTGAGTATTACTTCCGATTTCATTTATTGTATGTGATTGTAATAATAGTTGCACTAGATATTTGGTAAAGATAAAATGGATATGCATGATGGGGACGAATGGGAACTATGTATGCTTGTTGTTGATATGAGAAATGGAATGTAAGAATATCGAAGCCGAGTGATTAACTATTGCTTGTATAGATGAATTAGAATTGATTGTCTGCGATTATTGACTGATCACTTAAAAGAATTGGTATAATTGATTATTCGGAATTGAAGATGAAATTGAACTCATTCATACACGATGGGGATGGAGCATTAGCATTTGTTGGTTTATCGTTGTACCTTAAACGATTTTATAGTTTATAGTTGTCCGTAAGCTGAAACGGTCTTGGTCGTACCGCAGGATTCGTTAATCTGCTAACCCGGGATGGAGGGCGTAAGTCCATCCACATATGATTTCCGGCAGGTCATATGTTTGTTGAATTCACGAGTTTGATGCATATCACTTGTCTGACTAATCACTTGATTGTATGACGTGTTATAAATGTAATCCTGGAAGTTTTCACTCACTAAGCTAGTGTAGCTTATACCCCAATAGTTGTTTAAATGAACAGGTTATCTCAAGAATGCTAAGTGGGGACTGAGATGGTTGAGTCGAGAATGACTTCAGGATTCCGGCAAGACATAAGAATGTTTGAAGTTATTAGCTAGGTTTTATTATTTGCCTTGTAATAGTTTATGTAGTAGAATCTTTTGATGAATTGTAATTGAAGTTAATGAGTTATATTTTGAAGAATAGTGAATTGAATTTCCTTTACATTGTTCTCAAGTTGTATCAACATAAAATGCATTACTCCGATGAGTCTCCTCCATGTGTTAGACGCCTTGTACATAGTATGGAAGCCTTCGCGTGACTGAGGTGGTCATTCTTAGGCTTTAATATTGTGTACGGCGGACTGCCACGTTTAGGGTACTCTTCGGGGCGTGACACCTGCCGCCTTCATGGACTTGATGAATCGAGTATATAAGCCATTGTTAGACAAAATGTGTGATTGTGTTTATAGATGATATTTTGATATACTCGAAGACAAGAGAGCAACACGAAGAGCACCTTCGCATGGCCTTACAAATCCTAAGGGAACATAAGCTATATGCCAAATTTTCTAAGTGTGACTTTTGGCTAGATAGGATTTCATTTTTGGGACATGTTGTGTCGGGTGAAGGCATATCAGTAGACCCCGAGAAGATTAAGTCTGTGGTGGAATGGAAGCCACCTAAGACCGTGACTGAAGTAAGGAGCTTTCTGGGTTTAGCCGGATATTACAGGAAGTTTGTCCAAGACTTTTCCAAGATAGCCAAGCCGTTAACTCAGTTAACGCAAAAGAATGAAAAGTTTGTTTGGACGGAAAAGAGGGACCAAAGTTTTCAAGAATTGAAGCAAAGGCTTGTCTCTGCTCCGATTTTGGTTTTGCCAAACCCCGAGAAACCTATACGGTACATAGTGATGCTTCGAAAAATGGTCTCGGATGCGTTCTCATGCAAGAGGGAAGGTGATTGCCTATGCTTCAAGACAGCTAAGGCCACATGAGCAAAATTACCCCACGCATGACTTGGAACTAGCCGCTGTTGTCTTTGCCTTGAAGATATGGAGACATTACCTATATGGACAACGGTGTGAGATCTACACCGACCACAAGAGTCTTAAGTATTTGTTCACCCAAAAGGAGTTGAACATGAGGCAGCGAAGATGGCTAGAGTTAATTAAAGATTACGATTTGGGGATAAATTATTGCCCGGAAGGGTGAATGCAGTTGCCGATGCCTTGAGTCGCAAGAACCACGGGGAGGTCGCAACTCTTTTGACGGACCAGAAAGAATTGATTAAAGAATTTGAGAGGCTAAGCATCGAATTTGTTGGGCAAGACTTGGAAATGGAAATAGCAAATTTGGCGTTGGAACCAACTTTGGTGGAAAGGATTAAAGAGGCTCAGCGCTATGATGAAGTGATACAAAGGATAAAAAAGGAAGTTCAGGAGGGAAAGTATACTGATTTTTCAATAGATGATGAGGATGTGGTAGGATGAAAGGACGATTGTGTGTGCCTGATGACGAAGAAATGAGGAAGGAAATCATGAGTGAAGCACACAATTCTGGGTACACGGTACACCCGGGAGGAACCAAGATGTACCAAGACCTTAAGGGACATTATTGGTGGAACGGAATGAAACGGGATGTGGCAGATTTTGTGATTAAGTGCCCAACATGCCAACAAGTGAAGGTGGAACATCAAAGGCCGGGTGGATTGTTAAAACCTTTGCCTATACCAGAATGGAAGTGGGACCAGATTTCTATGGACTTTGTTTGTGGTTTACCAAGGACACCGTCAGGTCATGATGCCATATGGGTTGTGGTAGATCGGTTAACTAAGTCTGCTCACTTCTTGCCAATAAGTATGACTTTCTCTATGGATAAATTGGCGAGACTTTATATGAAGGAAATCGTTCGCCTACATGGAGTACCAGCCGGGATTGTGTCGGATCGAGACCCGAGATTTGTGTCTAAGTTCTGGATAAGCTTGCAGAAGTGTTTGGGGACAAAGTTGCATTTTAGCACAGCCTATCATCCTCAAATGATGGACAGTCGAAAGAACGATCCAGACTTTGGAAGATATGCTTAGGGCATGTGTGATGGAGTTCAAGGGAAGTTGGGAAGCGCACTTACCTTTGGTTGAGTTCGCTTACAACAATAGCTATCACTCGACTATCAAGATGCCGCCTTATGAGGCCTTATATGGACGTAAGTGTAGATCCCCGTTGTTTTGGGATGATGTTGAGAAGGTAGTTCTTGGACCCGATCTAGTGCAAGATGCCACCGACAAGGTTCGGATAATCCAACAACGAATGAAGGAAGCTCAGGATAGACAGAAAAGCTGGGCAGATTTGAAAAGAAGGGTTCTTGAGTTTCAAGTGGGTGATCATGTGTATTTAAAGATAAATCCTATCAAAAGTATCATCGAGTTCGCTCACAAGGAAAGTTGAGCCCCCGGTATATTGGTCCTTTCGAAGTATTGGAACGGGTTGGAGAATTGCATACCGCCAAAATCTTTCGGGAGTGCACAATGTTTTTCATGTCTCGGTTCTTCGCAAGCACATAGCCGACCCGGATCAAGTTATAGAATTGGAACCGGTGTTATTAAAAGAAAACCTCACTTACGAGGAGCACCCACAGATCTTGGACACAAAGATACAAAAATTAAGGAATAAGGAAATTAAGTATGTGAAGGTTCTTTGGAGGAATCATAACATGAGGAAGCAACTTGGGAGGCAGAAAGTGAAATGCGGCAGAAGTACCCTAGTTTGTTTGAGGATCAGGTACGTCTTTCAAGTTTTGCGGACAAAACTTTCTTTAAGGTGGGTAGGTTGTAAACCCCTGTTTTCTAAGCCTTAAACCTTAAGCCGGAAAGTCTACGGAGACCTTAAGTCAACGGATCTTGAGTAAAACCCTACAGTTTAGATCCGAAACCCGAGTTCGTAAATCGAGGAGTCGAAAAATAATTAAAGTGTTTAGAATAGTCCGTAATAATATTTGATTTATTAAAAATATCAGATTGGTTTATTTTCGGCTTATTTCGAACCCGTTTGGATACTGCTTTGGAAAGCGTGTCCCGGGGCTCGGAAAATTAAAAATATATCTTTAATATTTTTAGACTCGTATTTTTATAAGGATTTCAAAAATATCAAGTTTAAATTTTTCGGATTTAAAAATATCAGTTATAGCTCATATAAGCTTATTTTACTCTTACCGGTAACTTAATTGTTAAATTTCTAAAAATAATTTATTTGATTATTTTATTTAAATCATAAAAATTCTGCCACTTAAATAAAAATATTTTTCTTAATTTATTTTATATATTTTCTTATCAAAAAGCCACTTTATCAACCCATACCTTAAGTACACATCATTATCATTACTACACATTATTATGTCTTCTTTTGCTTTTTCTTACACTCCATTTCCCAAATGCAGCTGACCATTCCCAAAATTAGCCACTTTTCATTATTTTTAATTATTTATTTGATATTTTTAAAGTCTCTTTTAGTTAGATGGAAGCAACTTGTTACACTTTCAAAAATACAAGTTAAAAACAAACTACACACACTCCCTACACCTAAAATCACGCCAGCCCCCCCTCCTGCAGCTACTTGTTTTATTTTTTTTTTAAATTATTTAACACACTTTCACTCTATTTAAGCATCTCATTCCTCCCTCTTTCACCTTTAAAACCCTATATTTTTCCTCTCTCTTTTTCCCTTCTTTTCTCTTCTTCTTGGCTTGTCTTCTTAAAACAAGCTGCCACCATTTTCTTTCTTGCTCCCACATATTTTTCTTGCAAATATTTGAGGTAATCTTTCCTCTTAGCTCTCATAAGATGTTTAGGATGATATTATGGATGTTTCATGCATCAAAGGACATTCCACAAGCTTAAAAAGCTATGGATGATGATGCCAAGAATTGAAACACTCCTCTAGATGATGATCTCTTTTGTTCTTAGTATTTTTGTTATATTGAAGGCTTATTTATCTTCTTGTTTTGTGATAACTTGTAGATCTAGAGTTTTACAAAGCTTTAGTTATGTTTATGTGTAGATCTAGAAGTTTAAGGCTACTATAAAGTTTTTCTTATGTTTCATGGTTGTATTTGAGTAGATCTTAGATTCAAGTTTAATGAAAAAGTAAATTCGTAACTTGTCAAGGCACCATTTTAAAAACCCCTTTCAAGTCTTAAAATGGAAGTTTTTGTTAAGAAAATGAAGGTTTGATGGATGTATATCATCAAGACTTCATCTTACAAGAATCAAAGTTGATTTTCAAAGTTTATTTTCAAAAACAAAAATTGTATTTTCGGATCAAGACAAAGATCTAAAATAAAAACATGTTTTCCAACTCAAAAATGAGGATTTTATTCAAGAAATGAAGGGTTCTTAATATATAATATGTAATGGGTTGTTTTTCATGAGTTTTGATGAATTTTCTCAAGAGATATGTCCAAAATAAATTTATGAAAATTCGGATCTAGACCAAGACCCATTTTTGGAACCCATCATTCAACTTTAAAATGAAGATTTAGACAAAAATATAAAGGGTCTTGGTATAGATATCTTAAGGAATGAATTTTCATAAGTTTAAATGAGTTTTCCTAAAAGATTGCATAAATCAAGTGCTTTGTAAAGACAAAATTTAGGTCTTGTTTTCATTGTAAATTCAAAGTGGAAATTCGTAATTATGGGGAGACCAATTTTGAAAACCTTTTTTGATCTCAAAACAAGTATTTTATATTGAAAATGGAATGCTTTGATGATAAATAATATAGGAAAATTATTTTCATTGAACTAAGTAAGTTTTAGTAAAGGAATTACTCAAAACAAGACAATGAGTTTCAACTTGTAAATTTCGGTTTTATGAAAATGGATTCTTAGAAGTTTCATTTGAACTTTATGTTTGGGATTAGATAAGTGTGTAATCTCTTAATTTTGTTTTGAGATCTCCTTGCAAGTTTAGGACTAAAATAGTTTCTAAGTAGTTAAATAGAGTAGATATGGCAATTTTTCACAAAGGCTCAATCTTGGATTTTCGCAACCCTACTGTATAAGTTTCCGACCCTAAATGACCTTAAATGTTTGAATTAACTTTAGAAATAATAGCTCTTTCGAAGTAGGTATAAATCGGTATATTATAAGCTAAATTAGTTAAAATGAGTTAGATATGACCTTTTTAAGTTAAGGATTCAACCTAGGCGAAATTGACGAACTTAGTAAATAAAATTGTTAAGTTTAATAGAACTTCTAAGAGATACTCATTGAGGGTATTCTTGTACTTAGGTGAATTGGAGGACGGGTTACCACTTCCCGAGGACTATTACGACTAGTGGATTTTCACTACATGGACAAGTGAGTTCATTTCTCAATTAATTATGCTCTTGGATGTGCTTGTAGTAGTAGTGGCATTAGACTTAGGAAAAGATAAAATTGTGATTGAATGGTGATCTAAACTTGCATGAATGAACGATAAGTATATCGAGGCAAGCTTTGTTGCAATAACTTGTATGAGCTAGTATAGATTTGGAGTGTCTGAAATCGTATGGTCACTTTTAAATTATCTAATTAATATACCATGATATATGAATAAATCGTACATGCATATCACGTAGTGAGTCACATATCATTGTCGAGTATACCTGGTGGGACAAAGGTGTATTTGGGAGCAGGGTCTTTAATGAAGGGGACTAGGGTTGCATGACTTATGGACCACCCCATTCAAATAATGAAACTATGGTTGCATGACTTATGAACCAACATTAAAAATTGTGGTTGCATGTCTTATGGACCACCCCACTTAAGATTGGGACTATGGTTGCATGTCTTATGGACCAACATTGGAACTGTAGTTGCATGACTTGAACTACCCCAAACCCCGAATGGAGGGTGTAAATTCATTCACTTATGACTACCGGAAAGTCATATGCTTGCTTGCTCATTTGCTTGTGCATTCATATGGTTGCTTAATTATAACTTGCTTGTATAGATATTTTAGCTTGATCATATGTTACTTGAAAATGAATCTCACTAAGCAATTAGCTTATACCCCAATAGTTTTTGTTGCAGTGTTCCTATTTTTGGATGTTCCGAGAGGACACTTTGTGCAGGTTTACTACATTGGATTAAAGAGCTTTTGAGGAAGTCGGGACTTAGTATAGGTGTGGACTTCTAGGAAAATCTCTTTAATGTAAATTCAGATATGTGTAATTGGAGCTAAACGATGTGGACTCCTATTATTTTGGCGGGGGTATGCCCCCTTGGCTTTTGTAAAGTTTAACTATTTATCTTGTTGTGATTTATATTCTTAATGCTATGTATGCTTTCCTAAGACTACTCGAATCAAAGTGTGATCCTAAAAGTTGTGTGAGTACACCTTACACACGATATGTAAACTCATGGGATGACTAAGGTTGTCATACTTAAGTTTAAATATCGGGTGTGGTGGACTGTCGCGTTTAGGGTACCCTTTGGGGCGTGACAGAGTGTGTTTTCTCCTTATTTTATTACCTTGTTTGTGCTTGTAGCTAGTTGCATTAGAATTATAGGAGCAAGATAAAAATCGATATGAATGGGGATGGGATATATGATGAGACTGTGCTGAATGTATGCCAAAGAATACTAAAGCATATCGAAACCACGATTTGATTGGATAACTACACACTGTTCATATTATTTTTTATGTGTATGATATTGGCTGGTCGCTCTAAAGAATGTATAAATATTTTGACCTAAGCAAAAATTAAATTGGTCATGCATTGCATCAGACATATTGCATTTGGTAGCGTGTGACTCCTATGCAGGTCGATCGGTATGGTTTGAAGACTCGTTTGGATAATGAGACCCGGGATCAGAGCTCATTCATAGGGAACTAAGGCGCACCAGGGATGCATTCCATGTGTGAGCCTAGCAGAGCCGAGTGCTACGAGCCAAGGGCTTAGGGACTAGCAGCGGTCGTGTAGACTTCAATACCATCCCTACCCCAAGATACGGAGGGTGTAAATTCGTTCTGTGTGTGGGTTCTGGATACCCATGCATAATTGCTTGCTCACGTGTTTGTTCATGCATAGCATATGATTGATTATAACTTGCTTGTTATGGTATGAATTAAGGGAATTCTCACTAAACTAGTGTAGCTTATACCCAATAGTTTTTAAATGAACAGTTATCTCAAGTACGCTAAGTGGGGACCGTGGTGGTTGGAGCGCAGAATGACTTTGGGATTCCAGCAAGGAATAAGAATGATTGAAGTTAGCAGCTAGTTTTATGATTTGCCTTGTAATAGTTTTATGAAGTGGAATCTTTGATGAATGTAATTGAAGTTTAATGATTTGTATTTTGAAGTATATGATTCGTATATGAAGTATAGTGATTTGTATCTAAGTATAGTAAATTATTTCCTTTACATTGTTACTCAAGCTATATCAACGTAAAATGTATTACTCTGATGAGTCTCCTCCATGTGTTAGACGCCTTGTACATAGTATGGAAGCCTTCGCGTGACTGAGGTGGTCATTCTTAGGCTTTAATATTGTGTACGGGACTGCCACGTTTAGGGTACCCTTCAGGCGTGACAGTTTAGTTGGTATCAGAGCGATAAGGTTTTGGAATTAGGTGGGAAGACTTTAGGAGAATAGAATGTTAAGATACGATCTTAGAATGGATAGATAAGTGTTAGATAACCCTTAAGTAAAGAAAAACTAGATTTAGCTGCTGACCCTTAATGTGACTTTCGATTTTTAAGGATTTGAATTCTATCTTGGAGACTTTTGAGAACATAGAAACAGAAGATGAGGAGAAAGATTGAAAATATTTGATGAGACATCGAATCTATTCTAGCAACTACAAAATACAGGAGTAAGTGACCTTGCCCGACCCTTGGTTATAGCCAATGATAGGAATGGTAGATGTCCTCAATAGATTAGCAAATAGATAGCTACCCTTGCTTGGAAGAAGTCAATCTCCTAGAATAGCAATAGATCTTTCGTTGAGTGTTAGGAGCGAAGAATTTTTGAAAAAAGAACAAAAATGTTTTGAAAATGTAAACCGATGTTGTAGTTTATCATCTAGTTCATGAATTAATTCCAATGTATATTTTGCATCCTTTCTTTGAACTTTTGTAATGGAAGACTTATCTTCTCTTGGTTTCATGTATTTCGTTTTGGATATTATGAAGTTCTTATTATTGATTTTCATTTTAGTGAATTTCAATATTTCTTATATATGTTTATTTCCGCATTTTGTGTTCTATATTTCCGATAAGTTTCTTTTAAGCCTTAAGACGTAATAAAAGATTTAGAATTTTACCTGAGCTTAATAAAATTGTAGGAGATATACCCAACCACAACAAGAACCCTCATGACTCCTTTAGGACCCGAGAACCAAGCGATACCTGAACCACCTAACCAAGGGGAAATGCTTCAATAGAGATTGAACGGCTTACTAGTCAGATAAGAAGCTACATGCAACAGACTCAAGCAGTTCAACGTCTACACCTGTAAATATGTGCAAGAAACGACGCAAGATGAGCCACCATCACCTCAATACCACCAAAGTCTCTTACCATGCTTCATAAAGTGTAACCAGTATTTCGACGGAGCTTTTGGAAAACCAGATGAGGCAGAGGATTGGTTGGCACACATTGAGAGGTCCTTTAATGCTTTTGAAGTACCACACCATCTGAGAGTCAATTATGGGACCTATATGCTCCGCTTACATGCCCGAGTATGGTGGGAATCTAAGGAAAGAGAGTTGACGCCTCCAGTTACATGGGAGATGTTTAAATATGAGTTTTTGGATAAATATTTCCCCATGAGCTTAAGAGTCCAGTACAGTGCAGATTTCCTCAATATCTCACAAGGAGATCGTAGTGTGGAACAGTACGAAACCGAGTTCAGTAGATTGTTGCAATATGCTCCGGAATCATATAAACAAAGTGAGGAACTCAAAAGACAAGTGTTTCTGAATGGTTTGAAAGAAGACCTTCGACTCGATTGGAGGAATTTGATATCAGGAGTTATCAAGGATTGCTAGAAAGAGCACGGATAATAGAAAATGCTCAAAGGAGGAGGCAAGAAAGAAGTAATAAGGAAATGGAGTTCTATGTTGCAATGACCCCGTCAAAATGTCAGAACACTTCCCTTGGATGATGACCCAAACAAGGAAGAAGACATAATATTGGATAAGATACAATGTTGGAGATGTAAGAGAGAGCATTACCCTATACAGGTCCACAACTTCAATTCAAGTGCTATCTGTGGGGACCCTGGTCACAAAGTTGAGAAGTGTCCTAAAAGATGACCACCGGATGCTTTCTTTGCAAAAACGGGACATTTGGCTAAAACATGCCCTGAAAGGGATAACCCGCATGTTGCTTTGCTGGATCTACCAAGGAAAAAGAGGAAAGATATAATAGGAATAAAAGCAACAAAGGAAAAAGGAATCGAAGTTCTTCAAGAACATCTTCATCCGAAATCTAGTCCACAACCCCACACATATGTAGTATGGAAGCTAGTGATGAGGAGCTGGAGTCCTTTCCATGGAAGGAAGCGAGGATCAAAGATGCAACTCGGTATCAGGTTAGCGCTATACCCTTAGACTACCGCATATTCTTTCCTGTCAATAGAATCAAAGAGATAGGTTGTTAGAAATACCCTTGGATTAAATGGCTAGACTAAATAGAAAGCCCGAGACCATTAAAAGCTAGAATGAGCCAATGATGGAAACTAAAACAAAAATCGATTAATTTAACGAATTCCAAACACCTCATACAACTTCTTGTAAATAAAGAACTTTGAAAGATCGAAATCTACGACGATCGTTACACAAAAGTTAAAATTCAGTATCAAATCTCAATTACCAAACTCCATAAGATCTTCACAAGTAATAATTATACAATAAAGCAATGAGATCTCTTGATTTCAATCCCATCAAGATGATCACGATGATAAGAATTTAAAATGATGATGACCATATTGTTTAAGGAAATATGAATCATAAAGCACAATATTGTATATACAGCTACATAAGAATGGAGAAGCGAATCCACAACCTTCGTTGGTCAAGTAATCGAGTCATGAAAGGTCGTGTTGTCATGAGTCTCTATGTCGGTCGAGTCGAGTCGTCTGTGGTCTCGAGTCAAGTCCGTGTCGTTTTCCAAAAAGTCGTGTAAGTGAAGGTTGGAATCGCTAAGCCAAATCTTATAAATTTTATGTGCTATATTTCGTAAAATATCTATCATAAAAATTTAGAAATGATACAAACCAAAGCATAAACCGGTGCTAGAAATATAACTCAAATTCACAATCTTTTCTCGACAAACGATATACACGTAACAAGTTTTGCGGACAAAACTTTCTTTAAGGTGGGGAGGATGTAAGCCCCGGAAAATTTCAGTAAATAATTCAAGATGAACTTCGAAAATAAACCCTAAAAATCACTCCAAATTAAAACCGAATTTCGACTAGTCCTAAATCACGAACGAATTCAGAAACTTCTTAATCTTGAGAAAATGAAAATCTTTAAAATAAAATAAGAACTCAGTGTCTTCAAATTCAAAACCACGACGTACAAAAATTCCATATTTAACTCCGACTTATAAAATCGGGTAATATAAAGCCCAAAAACAAATTATTAAAAAGTAAATAACATTAACTTTCGGAAAAAACTCAATTCAAGAATTCCGAAAACATTAAAAGATATTAAATACTTACAAAAATAAATTAAAATAAATTTCTCAAATTAAATATGTTGTATAAACATAAAATATCAGTTTCCAAATTGGCAAAGGATCTAAACCGGAAAATCACCCGAAACCCTAACCGGAATACAATAGCTTAAGTCCGGCAATCTAGCGCCCTAACCCTAGAGGCCGAGATGTAGTTTAAATATGTAGAATAGCTCGTAGTAATATAAGTTTTTTAAAAATATCAGATTGGTAAATTTTTGACCTATTTCGAACCCGTTCGGATACAGACTTCGAAAAGCGTGTCCCGGGGCTCGAGATATCAAAAAATACCAATAGTACCGTTAGACTCGTAATTTCATAAGATTTCCAAATATATCAGTTATATAATTTTTCGGGTTATAAAAGTTACAGTTATAACCTTTTTATCGTATTTCATTATTACCGGTAATTGATTAGTCTTTTGCACTATTCATTTTTATTTCATTACAAATTTTATTATTCTTATAAAGCCTTATATTTTTAGATAAATATTTTATATATTATAGAAAATTTTGTTTTTCTAAAATTTAGTTCGTTTCGGGTTTTACGGGATCAGATTCTGTTTAAGACCCGATACTAAAAATAAAATAAATTAATTTAATAATTGAAAAATATTTTAAAAATATTTTTATTTTCATAAAATAATTTTTTAGAATTTTTCGGGTTATAAAAATATCATTTATAGCCCATATTCGCGTATTTTGATCATACCGGTAACATATTTGTTAAAATACTAAAATAATTCAAATAATTATTTAATTTTAATTATGAAAAATCTGCTACAAATATTTGGAATAAATTTTCTAATTTTATTTTATTTTATTTAAAAAGTACTTTTACAACCCATACCTTCAAGTACACCTTACACATATCACTTCCTTTTCACTTCAATCTTTCTACACATTATCCCACTTCATGGCAGATTTTTCCCTCTTTATGGCTGCCATTGTCCTTTATTTACTCCATTTGACTAAATTAATTAATTCCACTCCTTCTTAAAGAAGTTACATTACACATTAATTATACAATTCAATTTTGAGTCAAATTCAAACAATTCCTCTCTTCCTCTCCTCACATTCACGTGCAGCTCTCCCTCTCCTTGGCTGCCTTGTTTTATTTTTCTCTCTTTCATTCATTAATACACTCATTTTCTCTCTCTCTTCATTTACTCATTTTCCTTTTTCATTCTTAGCTTTTTCTCTCATTTTCCTCTCTTTCTTCTTCTTCTTGCTCTTGTTCTCAAGAAACAAGCTGCCCCCTCTTCTTTCATGGCTTCCACACATATTTTTAAAGATTTCTAAGCAAATCTTCTTCCCAAAGCTCCATAGGTGATATAGGTAAAGTGTAATGAAGGTTTCATGCATCAAATGACCTTCCATAAGCTTAAAAGCTTAGGATGATGATGCCAAAAATGAAACACTCCTCTTCTCTATTTTATTATCTTGTATCCTTAATTATTTTCTTGTTTAAAGTTGTTATATTTTTAGATCTAATTTTTTTTGTAACTTTGATTTTCGTTTATGCCATAGATCTAGTTATTTGAGTTGTTATTTTTGTTATTTCTTATGATTTATATAGATCCATCATCCACATGTATTCATGCACTTATAACTAGTTTAGAAACTAGATCTAGTGTTTTGAGTTCATAAATGCATTAGACTTTGTTTTATGTTCATGGATGACTTGTAGTGCATGATGATAGTAGGAATGTTTAGAAAACTCAAGATCTATTTTATTTTCAACAAAAATCATTTTGAAAATTCGGATGAAAATGGAACCATATTTGAAAAGTTGTTTTTCAACTTTAAAATGTGTATTTTTCATTAAAATGAAGGGCTTAGGGTATAGATACATAAATGAAAGATTTTGATGAGTAAAGTTTAGATCTATGAGTTTATAGCTTACTACCATGCATTTGTTTTATGTTTATGTTCATATTAAGTATAGATCTTAGTTTAACTCAAACAAAATTGTGAAATTCGTATTTTGGCAAGACCCTATTTAAAAACCACTTTCTAAGTGTCAAAATATAATTTTTACTTAAGAAATGAAGGCTTAATATATGTACATCATCAAGACTTCTTTTTACAAGAATCAAAAGTGATTTTCAAAAGTTATTTTCAAAATAAAAATCTCATTTTCGGATTTTGGCCAAGGCATATTTTAAAAACATGTTTTAACTCAAAAATGAAGTTTTTACTTAAGAAATGAAAGGCTCTTAAGATAGGATATGTAAGGAATGGATTTTCATAAGCTTAGATGATTTTATCAAAAGATATGACCAAAAATAAATTTTGTAAATTCGGATCTCAACCAAGACTAATTTTGAAAACCCATTTATCAATCTAAAACTTGTGTTTTATATGAAAAATGAAGAATTTAGGTCATATATATCATTAAGTAGTGATTTTTATAAGTTGAAAAGAGTTTTGATGAGATTAAAGTGTAAAACAAGAAGTGGAATCAAAATGGAAAAATTTTAAGTTAGTGTTCAACTTGTAAAATTCGTAACTTTGATGATGCCTATGTAAACACTAGTATCAAGCTCAAAATGAACGTTTTATGTGTTAAATGAAGTCCTTAGGTAGTTGATATAGTAAAGTCTTAAATTTTAATGCATTAAACAAGTTTTTCCCAAATGAATCATTCAAAATGTATTTTCTAAATTCGGATTTTTGAGTAAATCATATTGGAAAACATATTTGCAAAGTGTAAAATGCAAATTTTTGTGTAGAATGAAGTCCTTAGTGGTTATGTATGATTGAGCCCTAATTTTCTAAATATCAAAATGATTTTACTTGAAGGAATCACTCAAAAACTAAATTCTATAAAATTTGGATTTTGGAATCAACTCTACATGAAGACATGTTTACAAAGTGTAAAAGGAAAATTTTTATGTAGAAATGAAGGTCATAAGTAATAGATATAATGAAGACTCAATTTCAACAAAAATAATTATATTTTCTTAAGAAATAAATCCAAAACAAATGGAAATGATCAAAGTTAGAAAAACTAGATTTTTCATAAGTAGTTGTTATTATGATCTTGCAAAATAAAAAGTTATAAAATTTTCTTTTAGCAAAAATCATCAAGATCATGCATACATTAAACTCATCTCATGTCATTCTTGTTAGGAAATCACTCATATTGCATGTATAGCTAATTTATATAGTAGGAACATTACAAACATTTACAAAACTATTTTTAGAATCGGAAACCGTTACTGATCAGATCTGATTCCTCTGTTCTGAGACCTAAATGTTTTCAAAACTTGAAAATAATATTAGAATTAGATAGATCTTTCGAAGTAGATAGAAATCGATATATGATTTACGAGGTTCCGAGTTAAAATGACCAAGTTATGGCCATTTTAAGTTGAAATTCCCGCTTAGGACGTGGATTACGAATTTGATAGTTCGTATGAAATCATTTGGATTAGTTTGAGTTGAATACTTATTAGAGTATTTCTTCCTTTTTAGGAGATCCCAAAATTGATGATTCTTTGCCACCGAATTATTATTACTAGAAGACCTGTGATCCAATGGCCGAGTGCAGTAGAATTATAGGAACAAGATAAAAATCGATATGAATGGGGATGGGACATATGATGAGACTGTGATAAATGTATGTCAAAGAATACTAAAGTATATCGAAACCACGATTCGATTGGATAACTGCACTGTTCATATTATTTTTGTTATGTGTATGATATTGGCTGGTCAGTCTAAAGAATGTATAAATATTTTGACCTAAGCAAAAATTAAATTGGTCATGCATCGCATCGGACATATTGCATTTGGTAGCGTGCTACTCCTACGCAGGTCGATCGGTATGGTCCGAAGACTTGTTTGGATAATGAGACCCGAGATCAGAGCTCATTCATAGGGAACTAAGGCGCATCGGAGATGCATTTCATGTGTGAGCCTAGTCGAGTCGAGTGCTATGAGACGAGGGCGTAGGGACTAGCTGTGGTCGTGTAGACTTCAATACCATCCCTAACCCAAGATACGGAGGGTGTAAATCCATTATGTGTGTGGGTTCCGGATATCCATGCATAATTGCTTGCTCACGTGTTTGTTCATGCATAGCATATGATTGATTATAACTTGCTTGTTATGGTATAGAATTAAGGGAATTCTCACTAAACTAGTGTAGCTTATACCCCAATAGTTGTTTAAATGAACAAGTTATCTCAAGTACGCTAAGTGGGATTCCGACAAGGAATAAGAATGATTGAAGTTGTCAGCTAGGTTTATGATTTGCCTTGTAATAGTTATATGAAGTGAAATCTTTTGATGAATGTAATTGAAGTTTAATGATTTGTATTTTGAAGTATAGTGATTCGTATATAAAGTGTAGTGATTTGTATCTAAAGTATAGTAAATTGTATTTCCTTACATTGTTACTCAAGCAATCAACGTAAAATGTATTACTCCGATGAGTCTCCTCCATGTGTTAGACGCTTACATAGTATGGAAGCCTTCGCGTGATTGAGGTGGTCATTCATAGGCTTTAATATTGTGTACGGTGGATTGCCACGTTTAGGGTACCCTTCGGGGCGTGACACAAACCCTAATTTCACTTAATATAAATAATCTTTAACTTTCTCTCTCCTTCATTTCATTTTTATTTGTTCAAAAATAACTAAACTCTCTCTCTATTTCCTCTCTTTACCGTGAGCCTACACCCCACCACACACACACACACAACAAGCTCGTTTCTTCTTCATTTCTTCATCAAATCCTTCTTTAGGTGATGATTCTTGAGCCTTATTACTACTTAATCTTGTAATGGCAAGATTATTCATGTGTGTTTTCACTTTAAATCCCCATGAGCAAGTGCTAGAGATAAGAAAATGCTAATACATAAATATCAAGCCATCACAAGAGTAGATCTTGTGTTTTATGAGCTTTTGTTGAGATATTATCATGTTCATGCGTATAAAATAGAGATCTTGCATGAAAAATATATGTTCATACTCTTAAACTCCTTTTCATGCTTTAAGTAGTAGATCTAGCACATAGACACTCATATTATACTTGACATTCATGTTCATATAGATATTTTGTGTTTTCATGCATTACTGCTCATAAAGATTTAGTCTTGTGTATATAAATGTGATAGTTGGTAGATCTTTATGTAGATAAGACAAGGAACTTAAAAAGAAAAGGTTTTTGTTAGAAATGTTCAAAAGAAAATCCGTATGACTTCAAAGCCCTATTTTAAAAACCCTTGTATCAACTTTGAAGCTCGTGTTATATATGAAAAATGAAGGGTATAAGTAGTAGATATCATTAAGTAATGATTTTTATAAGTTGAAATGAGTTTGGATGGGGGTAATGTGTAAAACAAGAAGTAGAATCAAGATGGAAAATTTTGAGTTAGTAGTCAACTTGTAAAATTCGTAGCTTTGGATGATGCCTATGTAAACACCTATTATTCAAGCTCAAAACGAATGTTTTATATGTTAAATGAAGTCCTTAGGTAGTTGATATAGTAAAGTCTTGAATTTTAATGCATTACACAAGTTTTCCCAAAGGAATCATTCAAAAAGTGGATTTTCTAAAATTCGGATTTTTGAGTAAAGCCTATTTGAAGACATATTTGCAAAGTGTAAAATGCAAATTTTTATGTAGAAATGAAGGTCTTGGGTAGTATATGTGATGAAGACTCACTTTTAATTAGGATAACTAGAAATTCCTAACAATGGAATCCAAAACACTAGTGAGATGTCAAAGTTAGAAAATTAGATTTTCAAGAAGTAGTTATTATTGGAGTCTTGTAAAATTAAGGAGTTTGAAAGTTTCTTTTACCAAAAATCATCAAGATCATGCATACATTCAACTCACCACATGTCATTCATGCTAGGAAATCATTCCTACTTCATGTATACTTGAATCATCAACTAGATACATTTCAAACAAGTGCAAAACTATTTTTCGGAAGTGGGAATGGTTACTGATCAGATCTGATCCCTCTGTTCCATGACCTAAATGTTTTTCAAAACTTGGAAATAATATTAGAATTAGATAGATTTTTTGAAGTAGATAGAAATTGACATAAAATTTCCGAAATTCCGAGTTAAAATGACTAAGTTATGGCCGTTTTAAGTTGGACCTTCCGTAAATAGCGAAAATTACGATTTTTGTTAGTTTTGATACATAGTTTGGATTAGTTAAGTGATGAAGTACTTATTAGGGTAATCTTCCTTGGTAGGTGATCCTAAAATCGACGAGTCCCTACCACCCGATTACTACTATTAAAAGACGGCGTACCATGGCCGAGTGAGTATCACTTCCAATTTCAGTTATTGCTTGTGATTGTAATGATCGCTGCACTAGTTACTTAGCAATGATAAAATGAATATGCATGATGGGGTTGAATGGTAATTATATTTGTTTGCTATTGTTATGTGAAGTTGAATTTAAAGAATATCGAAGCCGGCTGATAAATCATTGCTTGTATAGATGAGCTAAGATTGATTGTTTGCGAGTATTGCTTGATCACCTACAAGAACTGGTATAATTGATTATTCAGAATCGAATATAAACTAACTCATTCATTACACATGGGGATGGAGCATTAGCATTTGTTGATTTTTTGTGATCCATAAAATGAATATAAGTTGGTTAATCGTGATCCATAAAACGAATATGAGTTCGTTAATCGTAATCCATAAAACGAATGTATGAGTTGGTTGACCGTGAGCCTAAACGGCGTCGTACCGCAGGATTCGTTAATCTGCTAACCCGGGATAGAGGGCACAAGTCTATCCACATATGATTTTCGACTGGTCATATGTTTGTTGAATTCACGTGTTTGATGCATACCATTTGTCTGATTAATCACTTGCTTGAATGATATGTTTTAATTACAATATGGAAATTTTCACTCATTAAGCTAATATAGCTTACGCCCCTATAGTTTTTATTTGTTGTAGCACGAGTTTATTTAGCTTAGGCCAAGGTAGGCTACAGCTCAGGTACAGGAGCTAGGCATTTTCTATAGAAGTTGTATTCGAATTTGTTTAGACTTCCACAAGAAACCAAAAGACTCTGGATGACTATATCAGACCTTAAAATATTCTTTTGCGGGGGAATGCCTCTTAGACTTTGTAACTTTTGTATATGCGTTTTGATTTATTATCTAATGCTATTGAATGCCGCATTAAACTTCTTAACTCCATTGAATAGAGTATTCTATTATCATAAAGACGCCTTACATCTATACACAACTCCCGAAAGACTCGCATAGTAATTCGAGAGTCTTATATGGCATGTGGTGGACTGTTACATTTAGGATACCCCTTTGGGGCATGACAATTTAAGTTGGTATCAGAGCATTAGGTTATAAAGCAAGACAACAGAATTAAAAGAAACCGAACCTAGAAGTTAACTAATAGGTTAAAATGGAGTTGAAAACATCTCTTTCTGTTAGTCTAATTAGGAGTCTTCTCTTGTTGTAGGTCTCCTTGGGTGAGACCCATGAGCGAGCTAGAAATTTTATGAAGAGAAATCATGAAACCCTTGTGGAGTACCGATTAAGATTGAAGGAGTTATGTGAGGATTTTGCATTGGCGAGGAGTCCCCGGACTATAGGGGAAATGTTCAGATTGTGGAGCGAAGGATTAAGATACACAAGTGGGCCGCTATGATCGATCAGTTGAGACATGATCCTATGAGGAGGAGAAACTGGAATAAATTGGAGACAATATATACTCTAGAGCGAGTCATGATAGAATGCGGGATTGAGCCCATGACTAGAGAAGCTACTTTTATTCTGAAGAATGAGGGAAACCCAACCCCTCCAGACTTTAGGGTATGGATCACTCTAGATCCATTGTATGTTTATGCTCATGATAACCTTTCTGACCACCACAACTGGAACATAGCTAATGCGTGAAATCACATTGTATGGTAATGAGGTTGGGGAAGAAGTGGAGGAAGAGAAGGAAGAAGAGGAACCTGATGAGGACCCTAATTGGGAAGAGAATGTAGTGCCAAGAACCCTTACCCCACCCATAGAGTTGGAAGGAGAAGTGAACCCGGGACCCAATCATGCTATATGGATTTCAATCGAGTTTTGGAGGTTCCCGATAGGGGGAGAGTAGAGCTTGAGATAGATCATCGGTTATGGAGGGATATTTACATTGAAGGTGAACGTGAACGTCCTCCTGTGCTTGAGGTGGCGGTCCTCGAACCCGTGGCTCCTAAGCCCATGGAAGTAGAGAATGTGGATGAGGACTTAGGAGGGAATCTGAGATAGTGGAGAATCAAGTGAATAACCGGAAGTGAGAGTTGATGAGGAGGAAGTGAATCTGAGAGAAGAGCGAGGAGTGGAACGAGAGGTAGAAAGTGAGGAGCACGACCAAGAGGCCCTAGTCTAACCTGCTAGGAGACGGAAGATAAATGTGAGAGAGTATCTTAGCCTGTTTATCCGTCAGGATGACGGTGGCTCTTCCAGTAGAGGACGACCCTCTAGTTCGACCCCTGATGATTCTAGTGATGAGTGAAAGGTGGAAAGATAGCTTAACCCATGAAGTCCAAATGAAGTCTTTCTTTTCTTTCTTTTATAGTAGGCAATGCGGGATGCAATTTACCCTAGGATCTCTAGACAGTTTAGTATTTTGTTCTTTTCTTTCCTTGTATTTTGTTTTGTTTTCAGATAAGAGAAAGATGATTAGAATTAGAACTAGAATGTAGCTTGCCAAATTTTATGAGCTAGAAATCTCCGATGTAATTCCTTGTATGGCTTGCAAAAGTAATGAAAGATCGTGTTTATTTCAAAGGAAAGAAGTTATGAGGATCAAGCATGTTATGCATTAACTATGAATGGCATTAGCCACATATAATTGCATGAGCATTCATTCATTCATGTCATTATTTTGAACTTGTAAATTTGTTTCCTTATGTATGAGTTCTTTTGTTTTATGGTTTCCCCTCTGATTATGTGAAGTTTTATAAGATTGATTTACTCTAAAAATTTTGGTTTCCTGAATTCTCTCAAAGTTGCAAGCCTTGTTTAGCGAATTGACTTTTTCAAAGTTGAAAACATTACAAAGACACTAAAAGTTACTAAATAATGTGTAAACAGACGAAACCAACGGATTCGGAATTGAGAGCAAGAACCTCTCCCAAACGAAGCCGACCAACTTGCTGTGCCTCAACCGAACCCACAAGGAGTAGCACCCCAGAACCCGCAAGGTGATGTAATGAATGCGATTGGGCAGTTGGCCAATCTTTTAAACACATTCATCCAGAACCAAAACAAAAATCAGAACCTGCACCAGGGACAAAGTGTCGGGGATTCTGCTCCGCTACCACAACCACTCGCAGATCACCAAGAAGTGACTGTAGAAGCACCTGCTCCATAGGAGGAGCATTCTTACAATGTACCTTTACCACCACTTCCCCCGTACCGAAGGACTCATCGAAGCTCCTTACCGGACTTTATCAAGAGTAACCGGTATTTTGATGGGGCATTCGGTAAACCCGATAAGGCTGAGGATTGGTTAGCTCAGATTGAGCGATCTTTTGCTGCTTACGAGATCCTAGCCCATTGGCAATTGGAATATGGGACATACATGTTGAGATATAATGCAAGGGTCTGGTGGGACTCTAAAAGAAAAAGCTTGGCTCCACCGCTTACATGGGAATCCTTCCGCCAGGAATTCTTGGAAAATTATTTCCCCTCCAGCCTAAGAGTGAAATATAGTGCGAACTTTCTACATGTTAAGCAAAAGGGAAGGACTGTGTAACAATATGAAACTGAGTTTAGTCACTTGCTACAGTATGCACCAAATCCTTCAGGGACAGTAGGAATTAAAGAAACATGTGTTTTTGGGAGGTCTGGATGAGGAATTACGGATCAAGGGAAATTTGGAGTGAGAACCTACCCGAGTTGGTAGAAAAGCCTCGAGTGATTGAAGGAGCCAGGAAAAGGAAATATCAGGAACCCGATAAAAGAATATTCGAAAGAGGCCGTTCGATGCCTCGAGTTCAGGGATTAAAGGAAAGAGGTACAAACCGTACCATGGATTCAAAGATAATACTAGTGGGAGGCCGAATCAGTCAAATGCCAATGTCACTTGTTAGAAGTGCAAGGGAGCTCATGTCACGCCCTAAAGGGTACCCTAAACGTGACAGTCCACCACACTCGATATTTAAACTCAAGTAAGCAACCTTAGCCTTCCCATGAGTTTTGACCATCGAGTGTAAGGCTTACCTTCAACATACAGGACCATACTTTGCTTCGCAATAATTTAAGGAGACATACATAACAACAAGAATGCAAATCATAACCGATTCCTTTAGATCTATTTATTACATGAACTAAGGTGGCATACCCCCGTCAATAACGTTAAGGGTTCTTAGGCTCACTAAATCCCTTGTATTATCCTTCAGATACCAATTTAGGAGACATGATTAGAAGTTCGTGTCTACTTTTAGGTCCCAGCCTTATCAAAAGCTCCTTAATATCTAAGAGCTATACCTGATGTTCGGCTCCTCGGAGATAGCCACAAGTATTCATACTACAATAGGAAACTATTGTGGTATAAGCTACACGAGCTTAGTGAGTGAAAACTTCCATATCGCAATTAAAACATAACATTCAAGCAAATGATTAATCAATCAAGTGAAATGCATCAAACATGTGAATTTAACAAACATATGACCAGCCGAAAATCATATATGGATGGACTTGTGCCCTCCATCCCAGGTTAGCAGATTAACGAATCCTGCTGTACGACGCCGTTTAAGCTCACGGTCAACTGAACTATAAATTCTTTTTATGGATCATAATTAACCAACATATTCGTTTTATGGATCACGATTAATCAACATATTCTTTTTATGGATCACGATTAACCAACATGTTTGTTTTATGGATCACGATTAACCAACATATTCGTTTTATGGATCACGAAAAACCAAAAAATGCTAATGTTTCATCCCCATCGTGATATGAATGAGTTCAAGTTTATAATTGATGTCTAATAATCGATTAATCCAATTCTTTTAGGTAACCAAGCATTACTCGCAGACAATAATCTCTAACTCCTCTATACAAACAATGATTTATCACCCGGCTTCGATATTCTTTAAATTCAACTTCACATAACAACAGCAGACAATTATAATTCTTAAGTAACCCCATCATGCATATTCATTTTTGTCTTTGCCTAGCAACTAGTGTAGCTATCATTACAATCACAAGCAATAATTGAAATTGGAAGTAATACTCACTCGGCTATGGTACGCCGGTCTCTTAGTAATAATAATCGGGTGGTAGGGATTTGTCATTCTCGGGATCACCTACCAAAAGAATAACCTAATGATAACTTCATCACTCAACTAATTCAATCTATGCAACTAAACAAAATCGTGA
Source organism: Combretum micranthum (assembly GCA_024138025.1). Lineage (NCBI taxonomy): Eukaryota > Viridiplantae > Streptophyta > Magnoliopsida > Myrtales > Combretaceae > Combretum > Combretum micranthum. The sequence continues at coordinate 1,689 of JAMXBD010003728.1, read as the reverse complement.
TTCTCGCTATTTGCGGAAGTTTCAACTTAAAACGGCCATAACTTGATTATTTTAACTCGGAATTTTGCAAATTTTATATTGATTTCTATCTACTTCGAAAGATATATCTATTTCTAATATTATTTCCAAGTTTTGAAAAGATTTAGGTCACGGAACAGAGGGATCAGATCTAATCTATAACTTTTTCCATTTTTGAAAAATTGTTTTGCACTTGATCAAAATGTACCTAATTGATAATTCATGTGTATATAAAATATGAATGAAACATTAATGACATGTGATGAGTCCAATATATGCATGATCTTGATGATTTTTGATAATGAAACTTTGAGAACTCCCAATTCTCATAAGACTCCAACAATTCCTTCTTGAAAATCCAATTTTCTAAATTTTGCATCTCATTAGTATTTTGGGATTTCATTCTTAGATTTCCTTATTATCTAAATAAAAATGATTCTTCATCATCTATATTATCCAAGACCTCCATTTCTACATAAAAACTTACATTCTTCACTTTGCAAGTATGTTTTTAAATAAGCTTTTCACAAAAATCCGAATTTTAGAAAAATCCATTTCTTGCATGTTTCCTTTGAGAAAACTTGTATAATGCATCAAAATTTAAAGCTTTACTATATCCATTACCTAAGGACTTCATTTAACACATAAAACATTCATTTTTAGCTTGAATACTAGGTGTTTACGTAGGCATCATCTAAAGTTACGAATTTAACAAGTTGAACACTAACTAAAAAATTTCCATCTTAATTCTACTGCTTGTTTTATACATTACTCATATCCAAACTCATTTCAACTTATAAAAATCATTACTTAGTGATACCTATTACTTATACCCTTAATTTTTCATGTAAAAATGAGTTTCAAAATGGTTTCAAGGGTTTTAAAATAGGTCTTATAAATCATACGAATTTTCCCTTGAACATTTCTAACAAAAATCTTTTCTTTTCATGTTTCTTGTCTTATCTTCATAAAGATCTACCAACTATCACATTTATATATACAAGGCTAAGCTTTTATGAACATTAATGCATGAAAATACAAAATATTCATATGAACATGAATGTCAAGAAAATATGAGTGACTAAATACTAGATCTACAACTTATAGTGCATAAAAATGAGTTTAAAGACATGAACATATATTTTTCATGCAAGATCTCTACTTTTATATGCTGAACATAATAATACTTCAACAAAAGTTTATTAAACACAAGATCTACTCTTGTGATGGCTTGATATTCATGTATTAGTGTTTTCTTATCCCTAGCATTTACTCATTGGGATTTTAATAGTGAAAACACACAAGAATACTCTTACCATTACAAGATTAAGTAGAGATAAAGCTTGGAATCATCACCTAAAGGAAGATTTGGATAAGAAATGAAGAAGAAATGAACTTGTGCATGTGTGTGTGTGAGGAGCTAAGGTTCACGGCACAATGAGGGAGAGAGAGAGTTTTTCACTTTTCAAAATTTTTGGAAGAGTAAAAATGAGGAGAGAGACTGAAAATGAGTTTATATATTAAGAGTATTAGGGTTATTTGTATTAAAAAGAAGTAAAAAAAACAAACAAGGGGAACGGGGGGGGGGGGGGGGGGGGGGGGGGGGGGGGGGGGGGGGGGGGGGGGGGGGGGGGGGGGGGGGGGGGGGGGGGGGGGGGGGGGGGGGGGGGG
>JAMXBD010003727.1:0-105650 GCA_024138025.1 Combretum micranthum | reverse complement strand
GGACTTACTTGATTATTAGTCTTCGATTACCTGAGGCTACTGTTTTTGGCGTTTTGACATTATAATCTCTATTTGTATGTTCTCTTTACTTTTGACTAATGAAATCTTGATTTCACCGAAAAAAAAAATAAAGTGTTGGAATGTGTTAAAATTTGGACAAAATGGTAATTTGTAACCTTAAAAAATAGAATTTATAAATACAATTTTTATTTGTTATTTGTGCCGAAAAATCTATCCCCTGAAGTAAGAGGTTCTTTAGTCTCCACACTCTAAATAACCTAATTTAAAATTATATATCGAAACATTTTGGATTTGAAATTTTTTTTTTAATAATTCAAATAGACGATGAAACATTTTGTACGTTCAAAAAAGGGTCCAAATATAGCAAGATGTAATTCTATTATCAAGCTGTTAAAATTTGGTGACTTGTCACGTTAAATACACATATTCGTCCTCTATTGTGTGATCTTTATCCTCCATTGAATGTAATATCCTTTAAATAACTTTCATTCTAGTTTTGAACCGTTAAACTATTTATCACTTATTTAAACTCCATCTTAAATGTTTTGTTTGTAATTTTCTCTTGAAAAAAGGAAAAAAAAATGTAAGTTTATTAGTTTGATTATAGTGGTTTTCTTAGACTATCTTTATCAAAGGTTTTTAGTACAAAAATCTAAACTACATCTTCCACATGAAGTGTAAAGATCTCATTTAAATTTCCTATATATACCACCTTAGCTCCTAAGATCCTCTCCTTTTTGAAAACCTCTTCATATCATCAAGCGGTTTTCAATTAGAGACCATATGCCATGTGAATTTATGCTTTATTTATTTTTTAACCAGTACATTAACTAATATTCTCTATTTATCTATATTGGTTTATTCTAACAATTGCCAGCTTAAAAAAAGTAAAGCAATTATTATTTTTTTTTTTGTCATTCATGAAAAGCTTTAGATTTCAAAAGAGCCCAATTACTCTAACAACCCACCCTGAGCATGTAAGGCATGATAATTATGTTGCACATATCACCTCCAACCCATATGCACAAGGCATTCCGTTATTGAGTGAGTTTTTAATTAAGTTTTAATTTGTGATGGTTTTTAATTTTTATAAAAATTTCAGCGAAGTACCATCTATTTATCCATGGTTCAGGTCTATCAAAACCTATAAAATTTAACTTGTTTAGAAAATAAGTATCATAAAATGATTGTTTATAAATATTGCCATAGAGCTCATCAAAAGAACAACTCAAATACAAAACTTTTGGACTTAAAAGGTCCATATCAAATCAAACGAAAGTATTTGGTAGTCATTTATACACAATCATCTAAGTTTATAAAATAGGATTACAACAAAACATTTTCCCTAAAAATCATAAAATCCATATCTCATACATTACTGCTGGCCAATCAAGTCATCCCATGTAGCACTCATCACCATCATACCACCAATGAAACCTGAAAAATTAAAGAATAAGCTGCGAAGCCTAGTGCATAGTAATACAAGCACACACACACATATCACACGCTCCTAATATATGTAGCTACCACATTTTTAAAAAATTTAATTTAAGGTCCACAAATAAAGTATCCCCGTGTCCCATAAATACCAACATGCACAAGAGTATTCATGAAAAAAAAAAAAAAGGGGATAGGTTTCCCTCAGCATATCATGTACCAATGGATGGGAAGGGTGCGTTGATAAGTCTCCAGAACTTACTGGAAAAAAAAAAAAAGAAGGAAATAGTCTCGTTCGAATCATCTCCTCATAAGATGCCACCAACAAATATGGTCTATTATAATGCATTATATAAAGTCCTATAATGATGTATAACACATCACAACTTTATACCTGCACTTAGTTAGCTGCTCGATCTTGAAAATTTTCGTATTGACTACACGTTGAGCTCAACCATGCATCTATGGGGGCTTAAGTGCTTAAACTACCACATCATTCTAAAGTTACAATCAGGCTCACAACCTAGTTTGGGGATGTTACTCTTGGAGTAAGCAACTAAACAGCAACCAATATCTAATTAAGCCGAGTTTAAATTCTTAGTTTAGTTATTAAGGCTACCTTAGCAAGCAACATGCAATTATGGCATACCTATTGGTCAGTTTGAACTTGCTACCCCTTTTCCAAGCTTGATATTCAATAACTCTCTTTAGATGATAGTTTTCACTTGCATCAGCTGAGGAAGGGTTTTAAGATTTCAAAATCACTTCAAAACTTGATTTCTTGACATGAATTTTGCTATGATGGTAGGTCTCCTTTCTCTTCTAATATTACCTCATCCTCCTCTTTCCCTTCAATGAAAGACATCATATCATCTAATTAGTGCTAGGCTTCTAGTAAACTAAATTATTTGACACTAAAAAGGGATTAGGATTTTAGAGAACCTTAGCTTTGAGTTTTGGGAGCGATTTCCTAAGGGAAGAGGTAGAAAATAAAAGAACTATTTATATAGGAAAGGGAAAAAGGCATAATTGGGGTTTTAGACAAGAAGAAAATGATCTCCTTTTAAGGTTTTGCTAGATGGTACGATCTTATGCTTCTAGATCTTATACATATAAGAATCTTACTTAGTTTTTAACAGTTTAGGGCATTTAATTTACCTCTTAGGCTAATAATGATTGAAATATATCAAATAAGTTTAATTTATTTACATTTTTGAATTTTTCATTTGCCAAGTTTTTGGTTTGGGGTAAAATCATCATTTTGCAAAATTCAAGTTCCCAACCCTATTGTTTTGATTTTTCTTGTAAAACCTTTCATTTAAGGAACTATTATTAAGCTCTAATTTACTTTATTTTGACATTTCAATTTTTTTTTTTGAATTTTCTAAATTTTGGTTGTTGGTTTAAGGTGAGTTTGAAAAATTTGAAAAATTAGACATTTGAAATCATATGTGACTTTAATTGGTTTCCATTGATTTCATTTGATTTTTGTTTCTTATGATTGGTATCTGGATCATTTCAATTACAAGGGTGAAAACCTCTAAAAGTAATTCTTAACTAGTGAATGATGTTAATTGCCTACATTTATTAATTTTTTTGTCAATTATCAGAATTATCATTTATAAATGAAAATAATATGCTACGAATCTCAATTTAAATCTATGGGTCTATTTGGACTGACTGATTTTTATATGTATCTTATTTGTATTTGATCTGTTTATGAGTGAAAATGTTTGTTTTTCATCTGTATATTTTTTTTTTACAAATATCTCATTAAAAAAATAAAAATAAGATGTCAAAACAACTAAAAACAGTTGAAACAAACCGACGCTAAATAAAGTTGAGACATCGTTATTTGGAAACTCATTTAGGAAACTTAGGTATAATATTAATTCCTTTGAGAACTTCTCTTCCTTTTTTTCCTAGCAAAAAAAGAACTTCTCTTCCTTAATCTCTTTATCTTATCCAAAAGGTTATTCGTTCCATAAAAAGGTGATAATCGTCACAGTTTTTACGTAAACTTTACTTACTTATATAATCAACTATTCAAAGTTTGAAAATATCAATTTATTATAAAAGAATATGCCCATTTTGCAATTGATTACCTAAACTTGTTTAAGTTGTGCAACTAATCAACTAAATTTTATATATGGGGAATTTGCAAAATATCTTTCTAACTTTTACCAATGTGTGAATTTATCTTCTAAATTTTTACTAAGGTGCGAATTCAGCCTGTCAACTTTCAAAGTGAGCTTTTCGATGAATTAGCACAATTAAGGACAATTAACGTTTTCTTTCCATGAATTTGAGAAGGAGGGAGGTAAATTCGCACATAGATGCAAGTTTTGGAGGGAAGGCAATTCACATATTGGTAATAACTCGAGAGAATATTTTGCAATTCCTCCTATTTTGTTTTAAGGAAAATGTTAAGTGTCCTTAACTACATTTATTTTTGAAAATTTAAGGAGTCAAAAGACTCACTTTGAAAGTTTAGGATGAATCTACACTTCCATAGAAGTATAAGGAGATAATTTGTAATTTCTCATTTATTTATTTTTATAATTAAATACTTTATTTCTATACTACAGATGAACTTGAGAAGTTTATAGATAATAATTTGATACTTTCAAACTTCCAATAATTATTTTGAAAAGAAAAATGTTAACCTTTTGGAATCTTCATAAAGAACTCCTAAAATGTTGCCAAATTCTATAGGGCTTTAGTTTATCATTGTAAGAAATTCAAAATATAAAGGTTTTAAGTATAGAAAATGGTGTTAAACACTTGAATTGTACATATTTGAAATAGAAAATCCCTTTAGATTGCTGAAATACTTTGCTAAAACTCTAATGTCACGTTTGGTACATGGAAATTGTCCGGAATGGAATGGATTGGAATCGAAGGAATGGAATGGAATCAATAAATCGATTGTTTAGATACAAACATGGAATGGAATGGATTGAATTAGTTTATATTGGAATTTATAAAAAATACTCTTTAAAAAAATAAGATAATAAATTTATATATGATAATTAGTAATTTAAATAAAAATTCTTAATGAAAGATAGACAGAATCGGATTCCACCTTCTCAAAGGCAAAATTGAATTCCGCCTAAAAGCTGGACCTTCTTATAATGCTTGCAAGCGCAGGAAAATGAATGAAAATCGAAATCGTGATTTCATTTCAATTCATTCCTGTATACCAAATAAGTCATAATAAAATTTTAGGAAAAAAACGACTCAATTTTTTTTTTCAATATTCATGTTCTTTTTATTCCATAAAGTAAATACTCAACACCATCTTTTATGTAAATTACTTGCATAGAAAATAAAATTCCGTGGAAACGTGTTATAAATAGATATATTCTTCTCCGTTCGTGTCCCGGGCCCCGGCGCACCCTTTTATTGATTTATTTAGAATGAATTCTTAGGCCATTTAGGACTACATATATGTATTTATTATTAAATTTGGAAAATTCTTTTTTCGTGACGCCAACGCACCATGCCCGTCAATCCATTCATTACTTCCGGACTTTCTCATGCCAACTTTGAACTACATCGTTACTGTCCGGATCACCATGCCCATGCCCTTCTAGAAGCCTAGACCTCTCCCAGCAACATTTCCATTGAATTTCCCCATTCTTACTCGTCTCCTGGTCATGCCATTTGCCAATAAATGCGTCACCACGTCGACTAAAGATTCATGGTTACAACATATACATGCAACGTATACATATCCACCGTATAAAAATAAATAAAACTTTTAATATATAATATTTATAAAATAATAATATTAATTATTTTACATATCTTTATTTTATTATAAATATAAAAAATTTTTGTTAATATTTGTGATATATATATGCATGTATGTATTAGTGGTCGATGCACCTACATATATGTACTAAGAAAATGAAAATATATAATATTTTTTTAATAATTAAAATTATATTTAAATATATTTATCTCAAAAAAGTCATAGAATAATAAGATGATAACATAACACATTTTTTTTTTTTGCCAAAACAACATAATACATTAAACAATAGTAAGATGCTGTTTATTTTGAGGAAAAATATTTGTTAATGAAAATAGTTTTTTTTTTAAAAAGTTTTTCGAAAAAGTAACATACTTTCAAATGTTTGACTAATTTTACGAAAATACTTTTCCTTTATTTACAGTTTCGAGATAACTCGTATATTTCAAATATAAAAAAAATGAAAAAATATATATATATTATAATTAGAAATAATAACTTTTTTGAAAAGTAATGATTGATAGAAGTACTCGATGAAAAAATGATTTATATATTTATATCCAATAAATCATTTTTCAAAAAATAAGTTATGAAAAGTCTATATTTTCCAAAATAAGAAAAAATATTTTCCATCAATTATCCTATTTTTTCTTAAACAAATAAGGAAAAATAAAAAGATATTTTCCTGTAAGACATTTTTGTGAAAAACATTTCATTGAAACAAAAACTTTTAAAAGGAAAAAATATATAAAATGGTTGTTATTTAATAAAATTTATGGAATTTATGGGGGTAAGGTTAAATTTTAGAAAAAGAATCATGGAGAAAGGTTATTTATTTGAAAAAAAAAACATTTATAATCTAGTTTGATAATTAATAACTTGGCATAAAATATAAAACACTAGTGGCATGTTTGGTATATTAAAATGGACTAAAATGAAATCTCGATTCTGTCTTCCATTCCTTTTCTCATGTTTGGATGCGTTTCTAGAAGCTTGAATCGTAATTCCATGGAATTAATGATTCCAGCTTTTATAAGGAATGGAGCTTCTACAGTCTCATCAATGAGATTGTTTAATCAATCATTTAATTGTTAAAATAAATATATTGATTAGAATATTAACTATTTTAGTTGTTTGATAATGATTGATTATGGTGCGAATTATTTGATAGTGACGGGACTGGTCCTATTAAAATTAATGGCGAGAGTGTAGAACTTATCTTAGAAAGATTCTGTTTTCTTCATTCCACTTATTTTAGCGATTATTATTTTATTTACTCTTTATCCTATATATATTTAGTATTTATATTTATTAGAAAGAGTATTTTTGATAAATCTTTTCATATACAAATTCTATTTCGTTCCAATCTATTTCATTCGAACGATTCTAGCGTACTAAATGTGACATAGATCCTTTTCTTACTTAAATATATTTTAAAGTAGTGTATAATATATATATTTGGGATAAAGCCATATTTGATACCTGAACATTGGGCAAGTGTACAATTAGATACTTGAACTTTTAAAAAGATTAATTTCATACTCAACTAAACTTTTTATACCTCTTTTTACTATTTTACCTAATTATTACTTGATACGTGTCTATTACTTTAACGGATAATAAAAGAGTAAGATAATAAAAAACTTATAAAAAGTTTGGCTAAGTATTAATTGATTTTCTTGAAAGTTCAAGAATGTATTTGTTTACTTCGTTAAAATTTAGGTAGTAAAAAAAAGGCTCTTTCCTTTTTTCAAGTAGTGTATAATAGTTAATAATTTTATTTTGAGTGCTCTGCCTTAAACCCTTGGCACTCATGGACACTCCAGATCTCTCCACGACTGCAAATCTGAAATCTCCCTTAGGTGTCACGATCTCATTCCACCGCGGTATCCATACCGCGCCTAACCCATGCACTCCTTATTACCCAATTTCCTTCTTCACCAAGTAAATTCAACACAACAGCGCACCTTTATATTGTCAAGTGTTCGTTCTTCTCTCTGTCTCATTGTCTCTCTCTCTCTCTCCCCTAAAAAAAATTAGAAAAGCAGAGGCTCTCTCTCTCTCTCTTTAGAACTTCAGGTTTCGATTCGACCATGGACGAACCTGGGTTATCCTTGAGCAACCTCAAAGTGGTATCTGCGGTTGGACGAGGAGCGAAAGGTGTAGTCTTTTTAGTAAAGAACGAATCTTGCGATGAAGTTTGGGCTCTGAAAGTGATTATGAGGAATGCCATTGAGAAGAAAGATATAAAAGCCGATAAAAAGGGTGGGGATGAGTATAAGAGGGTTTCGTTCGAGCAGCAGGTTTTGAAGGAGTTCAATTTTCCGCTGTTGCCAAGGTTGCGTGGGATTTTGGCGACGGAGAAGCTTGTCGGTTACGCTATCGATTATTGTCCTGGTCGTGACTTGAATTGTCTTAGGAAGAAGCAGACTGAGAAAATGTTCTCCGATGACATTATTAGGTAATTTTATTTTTTCAAATTTCTTATTCCGTTATAGATGTATTGGAAGCCATTACTGATTTAATTGGAGGATGTGAATTCCCACAGTAGTATTTATTTTCCTTTAAGACCATGTCCATCATTCTTTCTTACTTCCTGATTTTATACCTTAAACTTAGAAGTCACCAAATTTCACATGAAACTTTGTGTGAAGCTAGAAAAAACCACAATCGTTTAATTGCGTCTTGTTCGCGGACTATCCTGCCCATGATGCAAATAAGAATTTCAATTGTCAGATCATGATATGATAGAAATTTTTTTTATCGATAATTACTGCAATAAGTGGAAAAGTTTGATTTTTGAACAATTTTAAACATGGGTTATGGAAGATTTTTTTTATGATTCAGTAGTAGTTAATTAATTGTTTATTTGTTTTTTGAATTCAGGTTTTATGCAGCAGAATTGGTGCTAGCACTTGATTATCTCCACAACATGGGTATAGTGTACAGAGATTTAAAGCCGGAGAATATAATGATCCAAGAAAATGGTCACATTATGCTCGTAGATTTTGATCTTTCCACAAAGCTATCCTTAAAATCTCCATCTCCTCAATCTGCGCCGATCAAGCCGAAACCTCCTGTTCCGACTACACCAATTCAAAAGCGATCCTCTACACCGTTCTCGAAATGGTGCAACTCTGGGATTTCACCCCGAGACAGCGAGTCATCAGCTTCCATATCCAACTCCAGAACCAGCACTAGCTCGGTTTGCCCGACTCAGTCCAACTCGGAGAAGTCCAATTCCTTCGTGGGAACGGAAGAGTACGTTGCCCCAGAGGTCATCGAAGGGAACGGTCACGATTTCGCGGTGGATTGGTGGTCGCTAGGAGTGGTTCTATACGAAATGCTTTACGGCAGGACGCCGTTTCGAGGTTCCAATAGAAAAGAAACTTTTTACCGTATATTGTCAAAAGAGCCAGAGTTGGTAGGTGAAACGACGCCGCTGAGGGACTTGATAAGGAGATTGCTCGTGAAGGATCCGAAGCAGAGGGTCGGGGTGGAGGAAATAAAAGGCCATGATTTCTTTAGAGGTTTGGAATGGGATCGTGTGGTGGAGATTTCACGACCACCTTATATTCCCTTTTTTGACGAAGGAGTGGAAATCGAAGGGAATAAAGGAATCTTGGATGTGGAAGTTTTTGTTCAAGGAATACATGGGTGTGAAGAAAGCGAAAAGAATAAAGAAACTGGGAATTCGAAAACAAGTATAGATGATAATAAGGAGGATAGTAATGTGAATAAGAAGGCCTGGCTAGAAGAATTGAACGATCATTCATCTAAAACAAAGGATTTCTTGGTGTTCTAACTATTTTTTATTGTATAAATTTTAACTTCAATGATATATATAATATATTCTTATAGTATAGTTTATTAATTCGGGTTCCGCTAATTAAGCTCGCGGCCTGATATAGGGGTTTAAATGACAAAAAATGTTAATAGTTCTCGCTTAAAATATTAAGAAGTTTCTAAGTGAGACCAAGTTTCTTTATTTGTTTATTAGCTACGGCATTACATCATTTATTTAGAATTTGGAAATAGTACAGTTTTGGTTTGATTTTTCAACAATGTGTACGTGTACTTTGTCTCATGGGATTTTAATATTATTAGTCTTTGTTTTAGTTGCATGTCTTGACGGAGAAGTTTGGCCGTATGAATCTCACATAAAACGTCTATATAATGTTATGCTATATAAAATTGTAGGATCATGGGAGACCGCTATGATATTATGATTTTATTTTTTACACTTTTAATAATGAAAATTGTTATAGTACTGTAATTTTATTTGATATACCTTTAGTAACGGGTGTTACTATTGAAAAAAAAAAGACTTTTTTTTTTTTTTTTTTTAGAGCGGATGCTATTTGTGTCATATTTAGGGAAAAGATTTAGAAAATCATTAATATTTATATATCATAGGTAGTTTTCGTAGAAGCCTCTTTCTCCTCTCATTTAGGTCGTGTCTCTCGTGTGTCAAAAGCCGAATGCTTGACTGAATCTCATATTACACAGGAAGGTAAATCAACGCATGGGAACTGGGAAGGATCGCGGAAATCGGACTGATTTTCGGATCTTATTGGAACTGCTAATAAAAATCATTGTGGGACTAAGCACGAGTAATCAATCAGCTTTGTTAATGCTTTTTAAGCGACAGGATTTTGATGAGGCACATGATTGTGATGTTTTAATATGATCAATATAAAATTATTTGCATCATTTTATCAGGAATCTATTATTATCCTTCTTGTACTGTCTGATTACAGGATGTTAATTCAGTGGGGGGATTAAGGCCCATTTCCTACAAAATAATTTTCTTTATTATTTTTTTGTTTGTTATGCAAAGAATGACACTTTAAATAGCAAGGAAAAATCAGAGTAAATCTTATTCTTTTTAAGGAAAGGACTTATTCTTTTCAAAATGAAAAGTTATTTTTTGAATTATCCTTTGCAAGTATTTTAACTTTAAGAATGTGATATTTATTTGATTTTTGTTGTAATTAATCAACAAATTTAAATATGAAAATAATTTAATGAAAGAAAGAAAATGAAGAATCATTAAAAATATATAAATATCAATGGTTTGTAAATATATGTTGTAAAATAATATATATTTTATACTTTTGTTTCAAATAAAATTATTTGATATAATGTACTTATATATTAACTTGCTAATAATAAATTATTTACATATAATGACGTATTACATGGTATTTGTAGGTCAAATCTCGAAATTTTTTTTTGATATATTTCTCTAATTGCAACCAAACACATAAAAACGTATTATTTTCAAAAAAAATATTTTTACAAAAAAACAATTTTCTAAATAGATGACATTTTTCATGAAACAAACAGGGCTAAGGGCATGGATTTTCAAGTTTTAGGCAGGGTAGTAGTGTCTGGTATTCTAAAATTTGTAATATAGCACATCTAACTAGAAAATTAGTTAAATTTAGTATCTTTATTTATTTTTAAAACTAATCTATCATAATTATACAAAATTGATATCCGTGTAACAAATAAACGTAATAAGACATTGAATCACTCTAATGCGTCCAAATAAGAGGCTAAAATCTTCTTTTATTAATATGTTGCAAATATAAAACGAAAACAATAAGGACAAACACAAGAAAAAAGAACATCTTCCTCTTCCTTTAAGGTATTCTAATGGAGTAAAAACTCGATTTTTAGAGAACAATTAAAGTAATTTCAGTGTTATGCTAGTTTTCGATAAACATGTCGTCCATCAGTTTTAAAAATGAATAGAAAAGTTATAGACACTAAATTGCAAATTTTGGGATTTTTAGAACATTAAGTACCAATTTGTCCAAAGTTAGAAGTTTAGGCACTTCTAACACTTTTTTTCCATGATACGGTAGTTACAGTTAAGTACTTATATTTTCAATTTTTTTGTAATTTAGTATTATATATTTAGATTTTGGTAGATAAGTGCTTTGTATTCAAAGTTGTGTGATACCATGTTCTCATTAAGTGATAATTTGATATAAATACATTTTGAAGATGTGTAATTTTTTTTAAAATTCAACCTTTAATGATTAAAGAATTATACGTCATCAAAAGTTATTATTTCAACATTATCTATTTAATGTTGGCATTTAAATTTCTAAAATATGATAAGTAGGTGTTCCCATATAATAAACATTATAATAATATGTTATAATAGAATAATGTTAAATAACAATAAATTTGATTCAGGAAATGTCATGAGAGAGAATCGTTTATAACGGATTGTAATGATATAAGTGCAATTTTCATTTCCTCATCATGTAATTATCTAAACTTTATCTTTTTGTCATTGTATTCCAAAATTCTAAAACATAATAAGTGGCTTCCGATATAATAAATGTTATAGTTAATTATTATGAAAAGTCAATAAAATAATATTAAATAGCAATAACAAATTGGACAAGATAAAAAAAATTTCAAAGTTTTAATAAGACAAGATTTTTACAGTGGATATATCATAAGTAAAATTTATATCATAAAAAGAAATTATAATGTTTACTATTTTACTATTACTAGTACAATATTATTCATCATTACTTCATTTCATAATAATAAGGGGTGGGTAAATAATCTATTTTACATTGTACCCTTTAATACCCTTTCCAACCAAGTAGATCTTGGATGTTAAATTTATATTGAAAGTGACAAATGATTTAGTGTTTCATTTTCTTAGAATCTATTCTTATAGCATAAGTTACAAGTAAAAGTTTTCATATGGATACTAAGTCTACTGTCACCATACCTATCTTATAAAAATTATATGTAATAATGAATAAAGAGAATAATATATTGTATTTTTAAATTCTAAGTTCTACCAAAAAGATAAATAAATAAACGTAAAATAGCCTAAAAAAATTTGATGATAATTTATTATATAGTATCTTTTTTTAAAAAAGCTAACATCCAAAGTTATCTCAAGTAATAATTTTTTAATAAAAATTACATATAAAAAAGAAAACACTAACAAATTATCTCTTAACGAAAATATTGAATCGCATATATTTTAAAAATACAAGTACTAATTTGTCAAAATTTATATTTGTAGTACTAGATTACAAAAAAATTAAAAATACAGATACTTAGTCAGCCATTTTCCTTACATTTTGAAATAATAAAAACTAGCAAAATATACTAGAAGGACTGTTTTCACTAGAAAAAACAAAAGTGAAGTTACTTAACCACCCTTGTAAACCATTATTCATAATCAAACCTAGCCCCAACAACTTTAACTTATATAACTCCTTACTTAGCCACATGACCTACCTCATATCTAGGCACTTGATTTGACTTGAACACCTTCGAGTGCATGATTCGACACATGTTGCCATTTAGATCATGCGAATGGATGCAAGTCATGATGGTCGTTAGGCTAGCTTGTGCGCAAGGGTTTACTGGTTTGCCATAGACTAACTCACTTAAGTATGATGGTTCAATGGAAGTTGATTTAGTGGTTTAATAATGATTGGTTCAAATTGGTACCGTTGTTGAGATTGTATTGGTATAGACTATTAAGTTTGACCAGTTAGCGATGGTTTAGTCCATGCAGGTAGATGGTGCAATTATCATGTTAATTATATGTTTCCATAGTCCAATCATGGTAATCTAAAGTATCCTATAATGCCCAAAAATCCTCTTGATTGCTTTCCATTAACAAGTTGTGGCCACTCCTCAATAGCTCTAATCTTGTCAAGGTCAGGGCTTACATACTTGACCGACAATACATGACCTAAATAATCAATACTTATTGGACAAAAAGAAGATTTGGCTTCCTTTGAATAGAAAGAATGCTTCCTTAAACACTCCAAAGCCTCCATTGACTTACTATATATCAATATATCATCATAGAAAATAATAGTGAATTTCCTTAAGAAAAGGTCGGAAGATAGAATTCTTTATCTATTGGAAAGTAGATGGAACATTGGATGATCTAAAGGCATTACAACAAATTTGTAATGTGCCTTTCGGCTACAAAAAGCAGTCTTTGAAATGTCATTAGGGTACATCCTGCACTGATGATAACTAGCACTTAAATCCATCTTAGGAAAAACAGTGGCTCCCCTGATTCATCTAATAACTCATTAATTGTTAGAATAAGGAAATCCTCAATAGCTCTAATTTTGTCAATGTCAAGGCTTGCACACGCGGTGGATACTACATGGCTTAAATAATCAATACTTATTTAGTAAAAAGAACATTTGGATTTCTTCAAACGGAAAGAATGCTTCCTTAAATACTCTAAAGCATGCTCCAAATTAATCAAATGCTCCTCCATTAACGTACTATATATCGGTATATCATCAAAGAAAATAATAATGAATTTCCTTAAGAAAGGTTAGAAAATGGAATTCATTATTGATTGGAAAGTAGATGGAGCATTAGATAATCCGAAAGGCATTATAACAAATTTGTGATGTCCTTCGTGGCTACGAAAAGCAATCTTTGGAATGTCATTAGGGTACATCCTGATCTAATGATAACCAGACCTTAAATCTATCTTAGAAAAAACAATGGCTCCCCTAATTCATCAAATAACTCATCAATCGTCATAATAGGGAACTTGTCTTGAATTGTTGCTTGATTGAGAGCCTGATAGTCTACACAAAAATGCAAACATTGATACCGATGATGAAAAAGGACTTGTGCTTGGCTTAATCACACCAGATTCAAGCATTTCATGTACAAGTTTCTCAATTTTTGTCTACTGGAAATATGGATATCTATAAGGTCTAACATTAATAGCGTGAGTCTCATTCTTCAAATACATATGATGTTGTACATCTTTAAGTGGTGGTATTGATAAAGGAGTTGCAAACACATCATTGAATCTACCCAATAATGTCTCTAATGCATTATGGCTGGTGGTATAAATTGGTGAAAATTCCTCTCAAGCCACTAGATTAAAGAAATATGCCACTAAATCTAACTTCACCATATGTAATAACCGCTTTTGGGATATCTCTTTACAGTGAATATCAGTCGACCCATGTAAGCAAACACTCTTATTATGCCATTGAAATTTCATTACCAATTTCACATAGTCTATAGTCACATTTCCTAGTGTGGTTAACAACTAAATTCCCAATACTAGTTCTATACCTTGAATAGGTAGAACAAAGAAATCAACCAAGAATGTAACCCCTTCTAGCATTAAAGTGATATTGTGACATAATCTTGTACATGTCAATTTCTCGGCATTCCCAATTAAAATAAAAACCGAAGAATAAACTTAACAAAAATTTTGAGATGTTGAGCCACACTTTCTTGAAAAAAGTTGTGCTTGTGTGTACTTCTTGAGCCCATAAGAACATTCACCGCACTACCTTTGACATGTCCATATAAACGAAGAGTCTTAGGTACTATAGCATCGAATAAAGAGTGATAACTAATCTCTGCATCTGCCATCTAAGATTCCCTTAAAACCTTATCATCTGAAATCACATTATGAGAATTAAGCTATGCAAACGAGTTATGTGGGCTAGCCCGCCACGCCCCACGTCAGCCCGCAGGTTATGTGGGCTAGCCTGCTTTGGCCCGCATAGTCCAACCCACCCCGCGTGGGTTGGTGGGTTATGCGGGCTAGCCCACGAACCCGCTACCACGAACCCGCTAATATATATTTTTTATTAAAAAAATTATAAGAGTTGAAATTTAAAATTAAATTTTTAATAATTTTAATATATAATATATTTCTTTTTATCTCACAAATTATCTATATATTAATCCTAGATGATAGTAGTGTATGGAAAAATTACAGACTTCTATTTTGAAAATTTTTATTTCAACATAAAATGATTTATTTTAACCAATATAAATTAGAATTCATTCCAACTTTTTCTTTAGTGTGCCAATGAAAAATACATCATGGAAATTATCAATTGATATTGTGTTGCTTATTTTAAATAGAAGCATCTAAATATCTAATAAATATACAAGAAAAAGTATTAATAAAAGGACCAAGGATATAATAAACATAAAAGTTGAAAGTTTAAAACATCACTCTCATAAAAATTTACATAATCAACATTTAACAACTAGATAATAGAAAAGCGAAGTGAAGAGGAAATAAATTTTTTATATAAGATTTATATTTTTTTTTTTTATAAGTTTTATATTTCTTTCTTTTTTTTATGTTTTGTAAGTGCGAGTTTGTGGGCCAGCCCGGCCCACAGTGGGTTGGCCTACTTTGACCCATGGGTTATGTGGCCCACACATTAAACAAGTTAAAATTTTTAGCCCAACCTATATTTTTTTGCGGTTTCTACGAGTTGGCCTGCATAACCCGCCCCGAATGCACAGCTCTAATGAGAATCATAATCATGAAACTGTTCCTCATGTTAATTAGGGAGATCCATGAGGAAAAGCTTAGATTTACAAACATGTCCTTTGTGATACGTTTCATCACAATTATAGCATAAACCTTTCTCATGCCTCATAGCTAATTTAGCTTAAGTTAACTTATTTACAGGCAAAGACTTCTTAGGAAGTTTACTCTCAAATGTGGGCAAAGAAATTGTAGTGGATTGCATAATAGGACTAAGAGAGTTAAACTTGTTACTACTAACTAAATTCATAAGTTTATTATACATTGTAACTTTAGTATTATTACTAGAAATATTCATTAGAATTTGCAACTTATGCTCTTGTAGTTTAGAGAAACTAATAGCTTCTAGCAAGGAAGAGGGTTTGAATGACATCACCTCTTGTTACAATATTGGTTTCAAACCTGAAATGAGACAACTAGTAAGAAAATTCTATGATAATCCAAAAATACAATTGCAAAGCTTCTCAAATAGTAACCGGTATTTAAACATAGTACCAATTTAGGTCAATTTACTCAATTGACCTTGAAAATCCTCAATTGTTGGAGCACCAAATCTAATGTCTACTACTTGAACAAAAGAAAACCATGTGGAAATAAGATCATTATGAACCATCCATTGAACGATTCCAAAGCATCTCCTTCCATAGCAAATGATGTTAATTTGACTCTATCTCCTACTGACACTTGATGAAGATTGAAAAAATTGAGTAGCTTTAAAGAACCATCTAGCTGGATCTTAACCTAAAAAATTTAGGTAATTCCAATTCGATACCTTTCACACAAGAAAGAGACTCATGCACTACACCATGAGAAAATGATGAATATTGATTATTTCCATTTAACTCTAATCTATTCTGATTCTCAGGTTGTTCTTTCTCCATTTGCTATTGAACATACTGTACTACAAATTTCAAAATGTTATCTACATTGCTAATGTGCTCATCCATGCCACTAATTCTTGATTGCATATTACAAACTTTATTATGCAATTCCTCAATTTGCCTACTATGGCATGAAACTTCCTCATTCAATCTAATTACTCCCCTTATTCCTTTTGCCTTCCCTTGTTCCTTCTGCCATTACAAACAATTTCAAGATCAACAATTGAGTAATGAAAGCACCAAAATAATAGGCTTGCTATTGTAAACTGGCCCACACTGTTAGAATTAATCTAACCCCATGCCCTAGAAAAATCTTGATTCAATAAGCCACAAATTTCGATAGTACATGACTATTACACAAAGGAGTCAAGAATGTTACTCTACTAACCCTAGCTCATACTTGTACAATAAACCCTAACCTCCTTTAGATGATTTTGGATGTAGATGCAATGTAGCTATAAGAAATTCGAATGAATCAGTATGTAATCCTATTCTTCGTCACTATATTGTAATGTCTTGAACTCAAGTCTTGGACTTCAAGTGCCATCAACTCCACAAGACTCAAGAATGAGTTCAAGTACCAAAGATGATCCCTTCTCTTCTTTCTTCTACTCTTATATTGTTTCTTGTTGGTTAGTTGTTAATACAATTGATGGTTGGTTTGTTATAGCTACTTTAGTTGCTAGTTACTTTAGTTCGATTATTATTTCATCTATTAACTGTAATAATGAACGTGTATAATCTTTCAAATATGCTGGTCTCTTAGATACTCTCTTATTCGTATCACTATTCTATGTTAATTTTCTTTGAACACTTTTTGAGCTATTTCCCTTTCTATTATTGTTTGTTATCTATTGCATTGTGCCACTTATTCATCTTACCTAAGTATTAAAGGTGATAAAAGATGGTGGAAGGAAAATAAAAAAAAGTATAAATAAAAGAATTACTCCTCAAAAACTAGTCTTAACTTTTTTATGGGAATCAAATATCCATAGGACCCGCTATCCAGATTAGAATGAAAAATTCTCCAATTTTTATTATTCAGTACAAATGATCTAGCACACTTGAAAAATATAAAGGTGGTTTTGAAGATCCAATTAACAAAATCAATGCGCAATCTTTTGAAGAAAACTTGGTTAATGGTTTATTTGAATGAGGTTGATGGGTCAATAATCAAACCCATTGGTAAACAATTGGCATGGGGTCAAATTACTTCAACATTGACTAATTGCATGCTTAGGTATGTAAAAAGTGAATCATGGTTAGCTACTGCACTTATTGTTTTGGTTTAACTATGAAGTGTTGTGATGTGTTTGAGTTAGTTATTTTTATGAATGTTGGTAATGGTTTGGTTCATGGATGATCATTTTATGTCAAGTACCATATATTTTCAGATCTTTGGAAGCATGTTCTAAGCCTTAAATAAGTCAACCTGATTAAAGGAAAGTCTTTCCTTAACTATCGATGCATTTGCATTGGTTTGTCAAGCACTTCTAACTCTTTGACTTGAATTTCTACCTTTTTTTGTTCATGAATCAATTTGGTTTGAAATTTTTTCATAACTAGCCCAAATCATTGAGTATCAACCAAGAGAAGAAGAACTAAAATCTTTTCAAGCATAAGGGCATGGTACAAATTGAGGAGATATAAAAAGAAATCTAGTCATATTGATTTGGTTCAGATGGTAATTGTTTGTGTAATAAAGAGTTATCTAGTTTAATTATTTGTAACTTTGTATTATTTTCTATACTTTTTTGCATTTTTTTGTCCCTAAGAGCCATGCAAATTAGGAAAGTTGTGTTAGTTTTAATTTTTTTTAAATCCTATAAATTGCATGATTTACAATCACAAGAGATAATTATGATAAATAAAATTCCAGTACTTGTGTTTCACACAATGGTTTTTGTCTTATAATATTAACTAAGTTATGGTAACATTATTTAATTGCTGTGTGTGTAATATCACATCAAATATGCTTAATTCAATTCTTTAAGATGTGTAATGTCCTAAAGGAATCATTCTTTTGATCATGAGTAATCTTGGTCTTGGATTCTATCCTGGTTTGATTTTGTATCGACATGTAGTATCTTATAACTAAGTTGCAAGGATCCAACTTACCCTCCATCAAATATTCAGATATGCCAAATTCCCCAACCATGTATAATACATCACGTATTACATGCTCAAACTTTCTTAAAAGATTTATTTATCTCAAATATTGCTAACCAATTAAATTCTAAAAATAATTGAATTTAACAAAAAAAGAAATAAAACTTTTAAAAACATTTTATATTCTACTCACATGAGTAGATCAGCTTTCAGAAATAAAACCATACCACCAGGTATCTCCCATATTTTCCATGATGGTACAACAAAGTTTTTATAGAGCTTATTATAAAATAGGGGCTTAATAACCAAGCCCTTAAAGAGTACTACAAATCCTAAAAGAACAAATCCAACTTTCAAACAAAATAAAATAAAGTAGAATGCTCTTAATTCGCTTCACTCTTCAATAAACTCTCATTGAATCACCAAATCAACAGCATCATCATCAACAGTTAACCAATACCTAGAAAGATATCAATAATAAGTCGAAGCCCAGTGCATAGTTACCCGACAATACACAAGATGGCATGTGAGCTTAGTCTAATGAAATATATCAATCAACATTTTATATCTTTAATTGAAGATTAAACAAAATAACATTAGAGCACTTACACTCCAACACAAGCCTCTAAGAATCTGGGAGTCTTGAGTAACAACAGTTGCTTAGGAGGTTGATATAAGTAGTCTGGATACCTATATGTCCTATATCTAATCGAAAAAGAGAAAATAGTCTCATCTAGGGTTCACAAGATTTACTTATCTCAGTCTATAACATCGTTTAGTTTAATTGGTCCCAAAAAGGAAACTAAACCATATACTTCATCTCGAGCCTAAGCAAATGTTACGCCAATAATATTTGCCCTATTAGCTACCCACTGAGCCACTTATGAATCTCTATCATGACGTACTATTGCATCATGGCAAGGGCAGCTTAAGTGCCTAAATTGCGGTGCCTAGCACCGGACAAAGTTATCACTCCCTAGACTGGATTAAACGACACAAGTACAAACAACACTCAATTATTAGGTCGTCTTTAAGTTTTATTTCCTTTTAATATGCCTATCATAGCAAACAACATGCATGTCACTGTGTACATTATCTAAAACCTGATGGAGATTAGAAGACAGTCCAAAAGAAGCAGAAACCAGACCCAAATATCTATTCAAAAATTAAATTACATAAACAAGTCAATTATTTATCCTTTTCATCAATCTTATATTAAACATTCTTTTTATATTTTTATTTGACCAGACATAAAAATACGAACTTCGTCATGGCTACAAAAATTGTCTTGCCAAGATACCAAAAGTTCTCCGTTGTATGTCAAATTATCTTTTATTAAACAAAGCTTTTGTCTAATATATTTTAGAAATTACGTACTCTTTATTATTTAAGGTTTAACCTAACCCACTAATCTAATCCAATCATAATTTACTAAACCTATATTAACTTAGTCTTAACCAAGTTTATTAAGTCTAGTCATTTAATTAAATTACTAAGTCAAATTCAATTAACTTAAGTCATTGTCATATACCTATTAATATCTTAGTCAATCTACTTCATTTTAGTTCATTTATATTATTACGTTAGATTGCTCCTAAGATGATTAACTAAGTTTATTTTATACTTAACTATGTTAATTCAAATTAGCTACTAGACCTACCGATTTACTTAATTCATTCTTAATTATATCATTTAATCAATGTAATATATTAACTATAATTTATCTTTTCATTTTTATTTTATTTTTATTAAATTCGCATTTTTAGGAAGAACACGGGTTGATACACAAGTCGTGTTTTACCCGTGTATATGCATAAGAAGAAGCACTGTCAAATACATTATGCCGTGTTTCCATCGTGTTTCATTTGGTTTGATTACCATTGAAAAGCACGGCATGATACAACTAATCGTGTTCCTACTATGTTTCATTTAACATTTTAATTTTCAAATATCAGAAAGAAACACGATGAAATACAATGAGTCATGTTTCAGTCGTGTTTTGCTTTAAGTAAAAAACAAATAAGAAACACAACAAAAAACAAATTACATGTGCTTGTGTTTCATCAATATGCAAGGTTCTCATTGGTCAGAGAGAAGTATGGTGTGATATATCCAGCCATGTTCTAGTCGTGTTTCCTTTCAACATGTGAAATACGCAAGAAACAAAGATGAACATGGGGAGATAAATCATCCCATGTTTTAGTTGTGCTGTTTTAGGAATTGAAATTGTCTTTTTTAAAATGAATAAGAAAGAAGCACAACATGATAAACGAGATCATGTTCCAGCCGTGTTTCTTTTCTGACGAGTAAAATTCAAAAATTTTCAAGAGAAAGTAAGGAGCACGACTGGATTTGGTTCCTCATGTTTCCCCCGTGATCTTTGTTTTATTTTTATATCTCGAAAATAACCTATTTCCTACTTGTTTTGCCTCATTTTTCAACTTCTAACATCTTATAGTCATCCTATAAACTTAGAATTATCATCTATAACATCTATATACATGTTTTCACTTCATATGCCATCTGAATCTTAGTTCTAATAAACATGATCCTACTTGTGTTTTAACTTATAACTTCATATATTACAAACTTACAAGTTCCATCTTACACTCTACTTATAACTAACATCAACTCATCAAATACATGTACAAACAATCATCAAATCAATAAATCAACATAACTTATCTATTTGGCAAATTTTAACTACATGCGCTTCTTTTCTACTCTCCCTTTCTCTAGCTGATGAAACTACCTAAAGCTTGATTCCCACTTCTTATCTTCTTTTCTAACCTTGATTTCCTTTCCAATCCTCTTGAAATAAAGAAACAAGAAAAAGATGGAAAGAAGAAAAAGAAAAGAAAAGGTCGTAGGTAGAAAATAAAGGAAAAAGGAAATGAAAAGGAAATTTTAAAGATATTTTTGGAATAAGTTATTAGGTTTAAACTTTTCTGATAATTATTTTAAAAATCGTAATAATTAGAAATAATTTGGAAACCTATATATTAGAAATTTATGACTTGATATAAAAACACAATTCAAAACTTTAATTTATGAAAATATGATATTTAATTTAGGTTTAAGTTTAAAATTGATATTTTTAAACAAGTAATTGATTTAAAAAAATTATAAGGATTTTACAAAATGAAAATTAACTAAAGTTTAAGGGTTTTAAGAAGCATTCCAATTATTTGTCTAGGAGTTTAAAGATTTGAAATTATAAGAAAAAACATTTTAAATTGATGATTAAAAGAAATTGAGTAATTTGATTTATAAAATCAATAACTGAAGAAAATAGATATTTTAAAAAGAATATTTAAAATCTCAAATCTCACTTTAGCCTATTTACTAATTTAATTTTACACATTATCTATCATGTGCTATTATTTATTCCTTTTATTCATTTAAACTATCTAAACTATATTCACAATTAACTATCTATTATATTATTCAATTAAATCATTTCTAATTTAACTATGTGAGGGTTTTGGGTATTTCATAAGTTGTCCATTTCCTTTACGGCTCGTTCACTTTACTGTGGTGAATAGGGAGGGATTGAATTCCAATTCAATAGCTAGCACATGTTGGCTTATTCCCCTTAAGTGAACAACGTAATAACAACTTTCCTTAGAACTGTTTTGTTTTCTAATAAGATTTTATTTGATTAGGTGTTGACTTTCATTCTTGTAAGACTTGTATTGTTATGTTAAATGACATGTAAAACCCTTAAGTTGTAAAATCAATGTTAAGGATAAAGTTTATATACCTAGT
This sequence comes from Combretum micranthum, assembly GCA_024138025.1. NCBI lineage: Eukaryota > Viridiplantae > Streptophyta > Magnoliopsida > Myrtales > Combretaceae > Combretum > Combretum micranthum. Next base: position 83,335 of record JAMXBD010003727.1, on the reverse strand, counting down.
CTTTTTATTGATTTGTAAATAATTTATTCTTGATGAAGATAATTTTTTTATGTATTTGAATAAAAATAATTATATATTTTTTCAAAAAAAGAAATTAAGGTAATAAATTTTTAAATAAGTGTCACATTTATTCCATTCAAATAGTTTTATTATAAAAATTGATAAAATTCCAATAATAAATTTTAAAGATAGATAGAATTTATATATAAATCAATTTGTTAAAGTTTATCTTATTGATTTTAAGAATAAGCAAAGTGTACATACGAAATATAACATTTACCCTTAAGGAACTTTTACAATCTCATAGTCTAGACTGTCTAGTCAATCATCTGATCATTAAAAAAATATAGTAAGTACTGAATTAAGTATTTTAATGGTGTCATTATGGTATATGAATCTAAACCGTTAAATAACTAATGAGATTGGTCTCGTAAACATGACAAGACCAAAGAATTTTCTAATATTTTGATAAGAAATAACTTGATACTTTTAATTTTTAAATTGTAATTCATTATAACTTTTCATCACAACTTACAACATTTACCCCCTAAATTTCCAGGAGTTTAAAGATTTTATAAAAAAATGTCATATTTGGTATTTGGACTTTTAAATAGTTAATTTAATATCCAATTAAAGTTTTTGTATTTATTTTTACTACCCCACTAACACTTCTTGCTCTATTTTCTAATGCAGGAAAAATAATATATCAACTCTAGACGATGTTAGATGCATTTGTAAAAATTCAATTAATGTTTTCAAATAGAGTAAACGGTATTAAAAAGGTAGTAAAAATAATTATAAAAAAATTGATTGAGTATTAAATTAACCATTTGAAAATCCAAGTATTGAATTAATTTTTCTTGCAAAGTTCAACTACCTGGTTTGACATATACCCAATATTTTATACATTATGCATGCTCCGTTATGGTGGTGAACCCTAGTCCATAAAGGGAACCAAATATGTAGAAGTTTTTAAAGTTTTTCATTTTGCTTGTTTGTGCTCCAATTTTAAGTAAGATTTTTTTTGGCTTGAGTATGCTATACTATAATGCATTGATATTTTAAGGTTCAAGCGATTTAAAAGAAAAATGAACATTTTGTAAAGTGAATTAAATGGATGTTCAGTTAAGAAAAAATTAGAAAATTAATAAAAATATATTCAAGCTTTGATATTTTAAATGAACTTTTTGAAACGTTGATACTTCATTTCACTCACTTTATGAAATATTTATTCTTCTTTTTTACCACTTAACACATTGTACCTTAAATAGATATACCCCAATTATCGATGCTCTTTGGTATAATTTATCCATTAAAAAAATGTTTGAAACCCTTTATTTTTGGTAAAGAAAATGATAAGATCAAGTCTATATAGACTTAATCTTCCTTTTTTTTTTCGAAAAATTATTTGGATTGGGAGTTTAACTTTCTTTTGTATTGGAATAAATTAAATACCTATTTAAAAAAAATCAATATAATAAAGTTTTGAATAAATAGAATATTTGGTATATAAACTTTATTCTCTTTTACGAATAACTATTAAAATTTAAAGATATAAAATTATCCTATTGATAGATAAATTTAGCTAAGAACTTCTCAAGCTTAGCCTGATCTATTTAAGATATGAGCTAACATGATGGGAAAACCTCCTTAGGTCTCTAGTATGGCCACAAGATAAAGCAAACCTATTGGGTCTTTAGGTTTGTTTCAAACACTTTTAGTCTACTCGTCATCTTATTCACTTGACTTAGCCAGTGATAGATCCCTGCCAACTCCACTTCCAAGAAACTTAGAATGTGCCTTAGTGGTTCATTGTCCAATGCTCCAATATCTACCTTGAATCCCACAGTCATCACGACATAACTCCACTCATTGCAACCATTTTAGTTTACCCCTCTATAAATACAACAAAAGACATTGTAATGATCATCTGGTACTAATTCTACACTCTACTACTATAGTTGAACATGTTCTCTTACTTTTTGCTAACTTAACACTTCAAAGTGTTTTCACTGGATCATTCCAATACCTACTGACCTATGTTTGTTTTATATGTCCAACTTTGTTTAGGTCTTTGATCTAATTGACTATACCAGTAGTACTATGGTGACAACTTTACCTATTAATCTTTTAAGATTATATTTTAATGTTGTTAAACTTTATATAATTAATTATAAAAATAAATAAAATTAATATATAAACATATCATTTACGTTTGAATTTTCAACTAGAAGTGACCTGAAATTTACAATTTTGAAATTGTAATTCCTTGTGGCTTTTCATCTCAAATTATATGATTTCCAGCATTCATTTACGAAATTCCAAAGCATGAAGATTTTACAAATGATAAATGCTCCGTTATGGTAGGCACCCCCCTAGTGATAAATGGAGTCAGCCATAAACACAAAAGTGAACTGCCCTGTTGTGGGTCTATGCTATGCTGCTACTATATCACAGTAACATTGCAACACACGTGCTTAAGCATATTCTCCTTGGAAATTCGTTGACACGGTCTTCTATATGCGAGTCAAGAGGTCTATTTTACTTAATTTATTTTGATTATGTTAAATAGCTATTTTTTTGGAAGCAATAGTTTACCGCAAGAATTTAACAACAGGATTTTGTTGGAAATGATCCTTGTCATTTTCAAATTTCCAAATTTTTATTAGTTATTGAATTAATTATTTGAAATTTTTTAAAAAACTATCTTCCATTGTTAAATCATCAATTTTTTTAAAGCCTAATATAATGTCCTCCTTCCTCTTTGTTGTGCTAACCATTAATTATACGCAATAGTCTTTAAGAATAATTAAGAAAATGTAAATTGAGATACAATAAATAATACTTTATTTATATACTCTCTATGTTATATATAAAACTAATTTCAACGATGGAAAGGTTTTTTCACATATTTTTACAAATCATCATAACCCATAAAAATATGTTATTTTTAAGAAAATATTTTTAATAATTTTTTATATGATAAGAGATTTTCTTAAAACAAACAGGACCTTAATCGCAATGCAAAAATAATTGTCAATTACCATTCAGATTAAAACTAGAACTAAAATAGATCTGACAGTCAATATTTTCAAAGGGACCGTATTAGGTTATAGATATATATGCAATGTATGTATATAAAGACTAAGCAATCGGAGGTTCTAAAGAACTCTCTAATTTATCTACTTTTATTTGTAAGTAGTTTCTTTTACATATTATCTTATATTATGATAAATTTAAAAAATAACTTCGAATTTACTCATCTGTGAATAGGCTCCAATATCTTTAAAGAACCATTATTTCCAGGTTAAAAAAAAAAATGCAACGTATTTTTTAAATAGTTGTTAAAATTTTAAAATCTCTAAATTCATAAGGAAAACCTTTCAAGTTCTAAGGATGAAGCATTCCGATCAATCATATAAAGTCGTTGATATATTAAATATATTAATTAGTTGGATATGAGTATAAGTAGTCCAGTTCAGTCAATTTTAATAACCTGGTTTTCCCATTTTTAAAACTTTTACTAACAGTTTTGGGAATTTTAACTACAGTTAGAAAAATATAAACAGTTTGGAATTTATCCCTTTATTTATATATTGGATTTAGATACGCAACATCTGGCGTCGAAAAGGAAAAAGAAAAGAAAAAAATAAATATATAAAAAAGAATTGGATGAATGAGCCTCTGATCCATAAAAAAAAATGGATTCGTTAACATCGAGGGACCGTTATGAAAACATAGCTGAAAAAAGTAGCAAAATCACCAGTTTGTTGCCAACTCATGGAGTGCTATTTAACAATAACAAAAGCACCAAAAGGCGCTGTCAAGACAGATCGGTGCTTCTTTCTCCCTATCACATGATGAATTAAATTCAATGTCTTGAGGCCGAGCCACTCCACACGGCACCGAAGACATTATGAGCACAAGATGAAGTACGAAAACTAACGACGAGATTCGACATAGTCACGTGCCTATGGCCATTCCTATTTTCGCTAAAGGTCTTTATCTTTAATTAATTTGCATTAAATATCTAAGCATATATTGCTTTTGTTTAGTTTTAATTGGTGGGGGAAATGTTTAATGGGAGTTTCTATGGTTCTGTTGATGGTACCGTTCATTAATAATCTAATCATTAAAATAAATATAGTAATTAAAATATTAATTATTTTAGTAATTTGATCATTGTTACGTATAGTGTGAGCTGCTAGATAGTATGGGATCATAAAATCTGATGTTTGATTAATAAGATGGCAACTTCATATCACCTAGATTCATGTGAGCTAGAGCCACTCATTCGGGTATTAGTGCTAGTTACATTTCATTCCAGCAAATGAAAAAATTGACTATTCCACACTCATTCTATCCCATTTCTTAATTCTAATTCTTTCTATTTTGAACAATTCATTCATATCAAACATGATATAGGACTAAAGGCGACCATCGACTACAAAGAACACATGTTTTCATATGGGATTATGTTCCCAAAGTATATTTATCTAACTCAATATTGCATCATATTAAATTAGACTAGATCTACTAATAACTTGGGTTCATACATGGATTAGTATCATAGTCCATTCATAATTAGGTAAATATATGGGGATGATATAGAAAATTTTTATTTGATAAGCTTGGAACTTAGTTTCTAAGGTTAGCTGGACTAATTGTAACAATTTTTAGTAATTCAATAGGATCATTTGCAAGCTATTGAACTTTGATTTGTGAAAGTCAATGAAAGCTTTTGAAAGAAATAGTAATCTGCATTAAATATTATAAAAATCCACCGGCTCTTCACCTTCAAAAGAAGACAACAAGACAAGTCAGAGATGACAAAAAGAGGAATCAACGATCATGTTTCTAAGTTCAAGGATCAAACAAAGACTAGAAAATAGAAGAATTGTAAATATTCAAGCTGTTCTTATTCATGAATAAAAAACTACGAAGTCGACGTTTTCTGACCTTGTAGATTTCAAATATACAGCCATGGAGAAGAGGGTGTTACGAGTTAACATGAATAAGCTTATGAATTTGGTTGGACACGGTGGTGTTAAGCGTAATTCAACAAATACTAATAATAACGGATAAATAAAAAGAGATAAGGCAGAGTTACGTGCCATAGAATCTAGACAAACTCTGAACATAATCTTTAAGAGTAGCAAGATAATAAAATGAGTCCTTTGTGTTGTTTCTGGTTTAAAAGGAATTGAAAGGAATTATTTATTTATTTTTCCCACTTATGAATAAGCAAATGATAAATAAGGGATATAGGGAATCACTATTTGATATAATTCATGAATAGCAAATTCAAAGTAGGGTTTAATCAAATCAACAATTGATATGACCTACTATAGTTGATGCTTTGGAAATGTCCAATATGACTCATATATAAAACATTAGTGGGATTTGATGTAAGTCTTAAATCACAATCTAGGGTTATGCTACTATCTTTGCAAGGGAGATTGATAAATCTGATGTGTTCACCACAATTGTAATGGATTGATAATAAGGGAATTAATTGAGAGGACTCAAATTAATATCCCATAATGCCTACTTCATAAGGTTATGTATTTGTAGACATATAGTTATGGTTATCGAGTAAGTATCAAGAAAGGAAAGTAGTATATTAGTTATTGAACAATTGCTAAAAAGAAAGATATACTTGTCTAAAAAACTGCACCTCTATCTCTAACTATGCAGGTCTAAATCTACCTTTGCCATATTGAAGAGATAGAAAGTATTATATAAATTCAAACAAAATATTTGCTAATGTTGTCTTTTGCAAATAGAATCTTAGATGCTTTAGGTTACTCATATCAAACTCTACATCAAGACACATTTAGAAATTTTTTCAGAATAATCGCAATAATTAAAAAAATCCACTTAGTCAAAAGATGTGGAAATAAAGTAGAATCCAACTTATAAGTTTTTTTACATTAGAAGTAATCGAACTCTTATATTACTATTTGCAAAATACCTAATGAAGTTTGTTCATTCTTCCATTGGTTTAAGTCTTACTTGGATCACTTGAAATATTTCTTCTATACCTGGCAACATTCTAAAAGTTTCAACCCTTGTATTAGTGGTAGCTCATAAGTCCAACTTCTTTGGCCTCCTAGCTGACTTATACTTGTGAACTTGATCTTGCTTTCACGTATTCAACCTTCCATTTCTGACCTTGCACATAGGTTTCTAATTCCTATCTGTGAGAAATTGAGCCTAAATGTTTAGAGGACACATCTTCAACATATCCTTTTTCTATGAATGCCACTGATTCAATCGTTGGAAATCCATAGTAATATTTTTGAGATCATGTATACCGAGTTCATAAGGAGACAACTCTTAGAACTCTAAAAAGTAAGCATGAACTTTTGTTGCTGCGTCCCTAGTGGTTAGAGTGTAAGATTTGAGGTATAAGATTAGTAAATTGAAAAAAACTCAAAACATTCTTCAACGGCTACCTCGTACGGGTAAAATCATTTATCATAAGTATTTTCTTTATTCCATAACTTAAATAAAATACTCCTTATTTACTTTAATCAAAAGTGGTTCTTAATAATATATTTGGATAGATTAAAGTATGTAGGCTAGCATCATTTTTCTTCAAGAACTTAGCTAAAGTTGTTCCTTTAAATTTGGAATTAACTCCATTCCAAACTTATACGACAATAGTAAGTGTTTTTTTTTTTCTCAAAAAAAAAAAAAATTGATTGGAAACATTTCTTATTGAAATATCTTTGTCAATATTTGAAATGGAGAATATATTTTACCAATTAACATAAGAAGATATCTTTTAATCTCTTATCCAAGTATATTATTTAGTTGGTAATAGGGTCTTTTGGTCCAATTATGCTAGATACTCTTAACTTGCTTTTCCCATTCACACTTGAAACACATATTAAAAAAAATTGCATGCCTCATAAAAAAATTGGATACTAAAGGAGTTCCCTAAGCTATCACAAGTGTGTGATTCTATTGAAACTACTTGTTCTTTCTCCAGGTGCCCTCTCTACTTCATCTTACATGAAATTGTTAGCTTAAACTATGTCATTCCTCGACATTTATAGAGCATGAGTTTACGATACACTTAAATAATAGGATCCAATGGGCTTGGATATGCAAATAATGTATAATCTAGAATATTTACTACATAGGCATTCTTATTGCCATGCTTTTAATCTAAGTGGACACTCCAACTCACTATGTATCCTAATAAAAAAGAAAGCTTCAACTCATCTTGTGAATGCTCACCTTTTCTTCCACACACACAGCCTAAAATGGCATATACAAGTTTTATATATAAGCAAATAATAATTTCTAACAAGAACAATATCTAAAAAAAAAAAAGAAAAAGAAAAAATCAAGATGCATAAAGAGTACACACTTAATTCTAGATGTTACAATTGATAAAAATTAATAAACTCATTATAATATATGTAGGGTAAATCACACCAGTAGGTTATAACATTTGGGATGAATTAATTTTGGGTCACAACGATTGGAAAAGTGATTTAATTCAGGTCATAATGGACATGTATCACCTTCTCCCGTTGACACATGTTACCTCCTATTAACACGTGTCACCCTTCTCTTGTTGACATGTGTCACAATTCTCCTATTAACACGTGTTCACATTGGTCTGTTTAAATCACTTTTCCAAATGTTGTAATCCAAAATGAACTTACTTCCCAAACATTGTGACCCAAAATGAATATTTCCAAACTATGACAAAAAATGAACTTATCCCAAAATATTATGACCCACTGGTATAATTTACCCAATATGTGTAGGTATATTGGATTGAATAGGGTGTGTATTGTATAAATGTTGCACTGCATGTGATTAGAAAGAAGTAACATGTAATGACACATAAGGGTTAAGTATGTTTATTGGTTACATATAGGAGTTGATCTTTTGAATAAAAAATCTGTTAGCATGACGAGGGTTTCTCTAGAATTTCAAACTACATAAATAAAGAGAAATTGAGGACATTTAAGGAACTTAGCCATTGATCACGTTGACAATTGATGGTCATGATTAGTCCGATTCATTCATGGATAAGAAATTGGGTTCCTCATGGACTTAGGCCTATTAAGGGCATTTTTAGTGCATGGATCTTATTGAAAAAGTCTAGAATTAAGCCCTACTCTAGTCCTATTATGGAAAATCTCCTTTGGTTGGTCTAAATTATATACAGACTTGATTCATTGTGTCTAATCACCTTAACAGAAAGAGTCAAATCCATTTAGTTAGTAGACTCAAAACCCAAAATTTGATTTAGCTCTATATAATATATTATTGGGAAAAAGTGTAAAATTAGTATTTAACTTTCGATATTTTTTATTTGAATCTTTAATTTTACTTTTATTTGATTTGTGTGCCTTTGTTTGACCTTAGTATTGGTTTAATGAACTATTATTTAAAAAAATACAAGGAGATAAATTTAGAAATAGATTCCTTAGAAAGGGGGAGAGAGAGAGAGAGAGAGAGAGTGGGTGTAAAGTAGTAAGAAGAAAAATACGATTTCTTTGTATATTTTTGACTTAATAATTTAATAATTGAGTTATGTTGATGTTTCATCAATAAATTGAATTTTTAATTGATTATTATTTTTCTAGAGCTAATCGAGATTTAATGGAGTGACGGGCGTTGAACAGCATCATGATGTTGATTTTATAGAATGGACGCGATAAATTTCCACACTATTGTTATTTCAAATTTAAGTATACCATTCTTCTGAAGGATAAAATTGTTTAATTGCAGCTCCATGCAGCAACAATTGTTCTTACGAATTATATTTATGTCATTTGATTTGCTTTGATTTTTTTTCCTCTTCAATTCGTTTTTTGTTTATAAAATCTTTATTCTCCACTTAATACTTCTTTTTTTCTTCTTTTTTTTTTTAATCATTGAACCTTCATAATCATACTGAATAACTTTACTCTTAATTTCTTTTAATTGAAAATTGTACACAACTTCTTTTTGAACTTTTCAAAATGATTAAATCTTAAATTTATGTGTGGCTAGTTGTCTTGTTGTATATGTGACAATATATCAACAAGTCAACTTTTAAAAATTTATAAATCTATGAACAAAATTCCAATCTACAGTTAACACAAAAAGGAAAGCGCATCATCATCTAGCTTTGAATTGAGTATAAATATCATTTTACCCTATGGAACTTAGCTATTATAATACTTGCCATTTTCCTATTATCTAACCTTAAGATTTAGAGAACTTTAAAAACAATAACTAGTTAGCTATATTAGACCTACAACTGATTCACAGCATGATTCATAATAAAATTTATCCAAATCATAAAAGCACTTAGACCTTGTTTCACTGCTAGGCTTATAATGTAACTCAATAAATTTTCATTAATTCCATAATCAGTTTCTTGAACTACTAAATCCTCAAGTATGTTAATGTCTTTCTCAAAATCTTCAATCTCTATATGAAGTTCTCAATTAGAATCTTCTTCCTAGATTAATAACAACTTAGAATTGTATTAGTACCATGATTCATAGAATCAATTGATTAATAGCAAAAGGATTTTACCCTCTATCTCTAAAGTTATGCACTAATCCTCATCAATAGCTAGATCTATCCATTAAAATGTTTCTCAACTCATTTATAACAAAATCAGACACGAATCATATACGTGCATATATATAAATTCGAGATTTATTAAGCACAACTATTAAATCAAGACTCATACTACTTTCATTAAATCGCAGTGGGAGTTACATGAAATTAGGCCTAGGGATCCACATGATCTAAGTTAAACAATTACTCTTCCATAGATATCATATGCAATTCAACAATTTAGAGAAAGATAAAAGAGAAAAAATGATAAAAATAAAGTCTATTTAAATTCAAAGACCCTTGTGTATTCAGAATTTATTGAAGTCTAGCGAATGATCTCCTTGAATTTTCTCTTGAAAACCCTTAAAATCAGCTATGAATCTAAAAACAATGCATAATCCTTGTTAAAAGTAAGTAATTCTCTCTATTTCTAACTGAAGTGTAATCAATATCCTATATTTGTCCTCTTCTCTTTAAGGTTTCATGCAAAAAAGGTTATTGTAGATAGTATAAAGAAAGCTGATGTGGTACAAAGATCTAAAAATAATGAATACATTAGACGAGCATGATAAACCAACCACATGGTCATGCCTTGGGGTGTGCCTTAATTTGGAAATACAACTCCACTCATATGACTGTAGCGAGGTTAGTGTTAGTTTGAGATTAAAATTCCTCCTCAGCTGTACGTGGCATCTTGGGCCACATAATTGATTGTGGGTATTCTTCAAATGTGATGCTAGTGTCTGAATAGCCGCATGGAAGGAGTGTTCTAACTATGAGTTTATGCATTAAGCTTATGTGCTGCATCTTGGATCATGTCAAAGTCTAGAAGGATTACTATAAGTCTTGTGCATTTGCGGCATTGGCCATGTCATCAACTGTAATTCATCCTTGTCTTCATATAGCTACACCACAGATTATGTTGTCAACTGTGGGCGAAATGCCCTCATACCATCTAAGGCATGGCTGTGTGATTGCCTTTGTCTTTGCTTTGTGGATTTTGTTGATTCTTTGTCTTATTTCTTCATCAGTTATGATGAAGTGTCCAAATGAACTTTGATTACCTAAGATTAACAAATAACAATACCAAGTACTAACTTTTGGGATTATTGATGAAAATAGATGCAAATTAAGATAAAATAATCCATAAATGAATAGGGTAATATAGTCCTATCACTAGCAATTTTACTTTTGATCCATTCCATTATTGATTGCAAGATAGATATCTTGAACTAATATTTAAATAACCATTATATATAGATTGTCATGTGCTTGGCTTGTGTGAAGCGTCACCTAGTAATGTCATAGAATTTTCAAATTATTTTTTTCTACTTGCATTTTTAATATTACTTTTGGTCACTTGCAATAGCAAATGCATTGTCCGTAAAAGTAGTAATGGATGAGAAGTCAAGTTTGTATTTTTTTTCTTAGGAAATACTCAGCTAAGTATTAATCACAAAATTCTAAATCTAATATAAGCTAAATTGAACTTTTTAACTTTTGATCTTAATCCACTCGAAGCTACTCCTAAAATTATCACCATAATTAACACTAATTTAACTACCAAAAACTACTCTAAACAATAAATTATTTTAAGAAAATGCTTTCAATGCACAAATGTTCGATTGTGTAATGGTATAATCTGGAATTCTATTCATTGCATTGTAATAATAATCAAATTTTTTTAATTGGATTTTTATTTAACTTGCAAGAATTTGCTCCCTCTCGAGTTACAAAATTTTAATTATAGCATGGAAAATTCTTTCAAGTAATCCATCTATAATCATTTTCAAGTAATCCACCTATAATCATAGAGTAAATAACATACTTCTCTCACAAACCATTTTACTATAATTAAATTTATCGATCAAGTATGTCTCTGTGTCATAAACCATAATTTTAATCATATTAAGATTGTAGATTTTAAGATTTTTAACCAAAATCACATGTGTCCTTATTGATTTTAAATCTTATTTTCTATTTCAATTGGATTCTAAATTCCTTTTGAGTGTCTCAAATTCTTGTTAATAGAAATTTATAGACAAATTTATCATATGAATATTGAAATAAAAATATCAAAATTCCAAATCAACAAAATCCCTTACAAAAGCAATTCTATTACTTAGGTAATCCATCAACTAATCACATGATCCCACTCAAACAACCTAGCTTATACTTATAAACATAATTTCACTAATGGAAATAAGTTGAACATAATCCATTACAAAAGATGAGGATAAAAAAAATCTAAAATTTGCTAGAATTTCTTCTTGGATTTTAGGGTTGTACTCTACTATTCAAACTCATAATGAATAGTATCCAAATGTGCTATAGATGGTGATGGATGAGTGGAAAGGTGATTAGGGAAGTAGAAAGCGTATGGATGATCAATGGAATAGAGAGTGCAGATTACTGTAATGGGATGGAAATGAAGAGTTGAATGGCATAGTGGTCTATTATGCAAAAAATGGGGTGTATAATGTTCATTTTCGATGGTATATATGTGTATTTTACTAGAGGTAAATTAGAAAGTGATGACGGAATTTTGTTGTAATGTGTCTCTTGTTCTTGTATGGTAGTATGCATGATCAAGTGGAGTGGGACCGCAATTGCATAATACATATCAGTAAATTTTGCTCAAACTTACTAGAGTGGACTTTAATAAGGCTTGGCTTAGTAATAAAAATGATAAAAAAAAAAAAGTAGATGTTCCTAAGGTTTGTCTTGGTAATGAGATTAGCTTGGACTTTCTTAGGGTGCGGTTGTTCAGAGCAATTCTGCTCTCGACACTTTACTATAGAAGACTAATGTGCTTGATCTAATTTACTAAGCATAGATTGGACTGCTACCACTGTTAATCTGGGTTCTTGATGTTATTTGCTTTAATGGTTGAGGCTTAGCATGCCTTGCAATGTTTGTTAGAGTTGGTATGGCTCTTGGTCATGGAAGCTTGGAATCGTTGCTTGATCTTGCAAAGATTCTAGCAATTTTTGTTGTTTAACTTAAATGGTTAATCTGTGTGAACCTTGTTCTAATGAAGCTAGAGGCATTGATTGCGTCTACAACAATAGCATCATGTGGGTAGTTGGAGCCTCAAAGTGTGGATTGATTATCTATTTTTGTCGATTGGGCACTCTCATTGCCAAACATAGATGCTCATATCTACATTAAAGCCAAAGCAACATTAAGCACATATAAGTGGCAATGGGAATAAAATAAAAACAAGAACTTTTTTCGTTTTGCATCTTGTTTAGGATTAGGTCTAAGATGAATAGTAGCTAGGAGTTGAATTGGACATGGAGTGCTTAGTAGAGGTGACATGCTCCCTCTTTATCCTTTGTTAGATGCTCTAAAGGTATACGTGAGCACTCTTACATGTTTGTTGCATTAGATTCTTAGGCACTCTCTTACTTTAATGCTATTGTTCACTTGGTTCTTGATGTAAATGATAGCTTTTGATTTGTCTTAGTTGAACTATACTTAAGAATCGCATGGAGCCAAGTCTATTAGTGTCTACTAAAAGACTAATTTTTGGCATTTAACTATTTCTCTGGCTTTCATTGAAAGGACATCACTTGACAACTACAGTAGAAGCTTAGCACACAATCAAGTACTTCCACATTACATGAACAGAATTTTTATAGCATTGAAGTGACATACACTTAGATTAGCATATTTGAGCATACAAATAAGCCATTGACACTACATTCTTGACCCTTTTGTGAGTTTTTACAACGATGACCCTAGACGCATGAATTTTATTAATTCATGAACAAAATTCATTTTAACAGTGTCAATCGATGTATAAATATGCTTCAAAAGGTAAAGATAAATGTGTAAAAATATACATCTTCATTGTACCTCTTTAAGGTAAAGGTACTCTTTTTTTTTTTTTTTTATAACGGTGATATGATTCACATATGATTAGATGGTGTATTTAAAATATTGCATAAAGTAATGATACTTTGGCTATTTTTTAGTATTATTAAGTTTACAATGTGTAATTTTGTCTATAGCTAATGAAACTTAAAAAATTTACCTTTATAATGACTATACAATTTTTCATTCGGTGATCTAATCCTCATTTGTGCACTTATAGGTTCAATCTTGTTTGAGTTCTTAATTTTGTGATATGGACTTCATCTCGATAATTACTTCGATTTATAATTGTCTTTTATGTCCTTTTAACATGCATACTTTGGCATGTATCCTAAAACTCATTTTTTAATTATTATACGTGTATTACTTTGGATTCATTTCCCATATATTAATTTATGTTTGTTACCAAAATTTTATGAGCTATTTACAAAGTCAATTTGCATTCATATGTATATGAGAATTTCCTAGCCTAATTTAAGTTTTTCCATGTTTCGTGCTACTTGGATTAATAATACTAAGATTTGCTTATTTATTATTAGATAATATTGCTAGGAAAATTTATAATAAGATGACTAATAAGATATATTACAATAAAAGACTAATTTCATATTTTGACTTCATATATATGACTATTTACATATTTATTAATCTCATTTATAAATGTGATATGATTAATTTTGCACTTATATTGCATGCACAACACCCGCTTAGTGTAAGTTATAGACAGTGGGAGTGCTCTCCCTATATATGCATTATTTACAAATGCATCCATCAAACATCATTTCAATGTCCACATAGAAGTTCAACGTTGTGGGGAAGACCACTTGGCCAAAATCCCCCACCAGCCACCATTGATGGTGACGTTGGGTAACATCTTGTTAGGTAAAGCCCCAATTGGCTTTCACAAAGTGAATTTCATTGTTTCGTTGTTTTGTCCAAAAAACCTGCCTCAAGACACAATCAAGTGGTTCAAGAAAACAAATTTTACTTTACTTAGTCAATGATCATTTATTACTTCGTGAGGTGTCAGTCCATCCTCTAGAGCCTTTGCTTCGTTGGGAATGTCTCCGGATCTAATTCCTTAATAAGCCTCCATAACTGTTGACCGTCCCGTAGCTCTCTTGTATGGGAAAATATATATATATATTATACATATATTATATAGCTCTCTTATATCTAAATTATTAAATTAAAGCTTGTGGCATGTCAAACTTTTTCGTAGCCAATTTGGCGATAAGTAAAGGCAGTTGCGCAATTGATGACGACAATATCTTCGGTGAATTTGGAATTTTCTTTTTTTCTTTTTTTAAGCATACCATACAGCTTTATATAAACAAGTTTTTGAAATTTTTGAAACCGACACCTACCTTATATCTCCAAACCTACAAATATTTTATATTGTAATTTTAAGAGTAATATTATGTAGGAAATTTTCGACAATCTCAACTTGTCAATATTTTCATAATAACTTAGCAAATTCTATACAAACTATAGGTATTTATAAGTATACTGATACTTCTATATGCATAGTGTTTTTTTTTTTTTTTTAGTAGTACTTAAAAGTAGATTTATAGAGTTGTTTTCTTTATTCATTAAGATTATTTAATAAGCTTTTTAGATGGATACAAGTTATTCAGAAACCTCTACCCTTTAAACTTTAAATTATAGGTTTCAATACTTGTGTTCACATATGTGAAAGTAGGTTACAAAAAATCGTATCATAAACCTACTTTACGATCTTCATTATTTACTTCAAACCTGCCTTTTTATCCAGGATATCATAAAGTACAAGGTATAATAGAGTTCGTTATAAAAGAGTTCATGAAAACATAATATGTCATTTTATTTAAAAAAGTTTAATTTTCTTTTCGGCCAAATTATTAAATTTATCAACCTATTGGGACACTTACTATAGTTTGCTTTTAAAATTTCTCCTAAAACTTAGAATCACGGTTTTTTTCTTTCTTGAAAATCTTTAATGGTGTAAACCCTGTTGCGATGAAGACTTATATGTGTATGGAATTTTTCAGTAAATATGGAGTTATATTAGAGTGGGTCCTTGGTGAAGGATGCGAACGTTATCTTACTTTTTAGTCTGATTGATGCTGAATTTTTTTTTCATAATAAATTATCTAAAATTTAAAAATATCATCTTACCATCTACAATCTAAATTTTGATAATAATAATCGACATTTACTTCATTAATTCCAAAAAGCACATTGAAGTCAATGTATAAGAGGATCTTAAATATAATTCCACAAGTCTAAAGAGATGCTTCTGTACTAAAATCAAATTTAAAAGCTTATTTGTAACCTTTAAAAATTTAAGAAAGCATAACTGGTCAGAGATGTTGCTCATAGTTTTCCTTTAACATATTGTATAATTTAATTCATTGATACCATTAAAAATGTGTAATTTTTTAATTTCAATTTTTAACCAAAGAAAATTATTTTCAACAACATGATTCGCGAGATTATTAAGGGCGTCATTTTTTTTTTTTTTTTATTTATATGATACGTACTTCTTGTGCTAATAGATGGTCAGGAGTAAAGAAGGGATCGTCGAGTCAAATTTGCTAAGTACCGTTACTGTCTATGCTCCTGGAGACACTATTTCACATCATCGTAATGTTCCGAACAAAAAGTGAAAAATAAAGAGAATAAAACACCACGGAGAGTATAGAAAAATACAAAAATGAAATACATATATATATATATATATATATATTTGTGTAAAAAACAAAGAATCTAAAAAGGTGTTTCTAATAGCCCACACTATTAGATTTACATTCGTTATTACTATATCACACTATCATGAGTTTCTTGAAAGTCTCACAGCTTGCGTGTAGTTTGAGTTGATTCGGTTTTCCCTTTTTTTTTTTTTTTTGTTAAACCGAATTAAACCAAACCTAGGATTACGATTTGGTTTTTTATAATTTTGAACCAAACCATATAATTCAATTTAGGAACTTTTCAAAACATCAAATTTCATATTTGGTTTACAAGTTGTACCATATAATATAATTCGAGACATCACACTTCATAAGATGTAATCTCATATAAAAAGTATAATGTTAATTTGATATTAAACATTCTTAAACAATATATAAGATATATAAATTAAGTCAATATTTATATGATATTTAAATTTTTATTAATTCCAAAGGCTTTGTAGCATAGTGGTATCGGTTCCGGTCCTTATTCTTGACGTATTGAATTTGATTCTTCACATTGTAATAATCGCAGTGGCCGCGTTATTGTTACATTGAAAAATAAATAAATTTCCATTAACAACTATTTGACTTATAAAGTTATTATATTGCATTTTGGTCAAATCTCTATATATAATTTATAGAATACAATTATAATATTCAATCTAATAAATGTACACTAAAAGTTCATTATGAATCTATGTTACATTTAAGAAAAAGTATAATTATAAGCAAAATATTACTATATTTGTCTAAAATGGTTTATTTTGATTTTATGAATTGATATGGTTTATCTTTCCAAACCCATTATAAATATGGATTAGTTCTAATTAGGAATTTTCTTAACCAAATCATTAAAAAAATAAAACTAGTTTTTCTATTTGTTTTGGTTAAGTTTACAAATTGGTTCAATTTGGTTAATTTTTTTCCTACCCATAGTTACAACAAGTTCTTGATGAAATCACACCAATAAGAGTTTAATAGAGTAAGACCACTAAAGAGGAAGAAAATGCACAATAAAAATTGTAAAAGAAAGTAACTTTAATTAATGTGAAATAATCTAAATATAATAATATGAATAATATTATTGGCTTTTTTTAATAATTTGTGTTGGTAAGGAGTATATTCATCTTTCTTCTAAGAAGTTTGAAATTTTCCTTAATATAACCAATTAGGATTTATACATTTTCCTTGTTCCTTCCCTCTCTTTCTTTTTCTAATAGTTTCCTCTCTTTCTGAAAGCTAGAAAGAAACATCCTTTCCTCTTTCAAAGAATCGAAATAGTAAGTAAATTTGTTTCTTATTCTCTTTTGTTTGGGTGTGGCCATACGGGTAATTGATGTAGTCTTAAAATTTTAGACTCATAGTCATGATAAGAATGAACAAGAGGAGTGACAACATCTACTCTAAGTAAGTTTGAACTCCTTTAGGTGTTTAATGTTGTTGGTAATGTCTCTCCTATAACAATACAATAGAGGCGTTTAATAGAGATTGAAATCACAATGCAAGAAATTGCAATAGAGAAAAATCACACACATAACACACTTACAATTGAATTTAGAGGCATGATGAAGCTCAGATACGAGTAGAACCCACACACATTTAGGAGGGGAATATATTTTGTATTTCTAAAGGTTCTTTTGTAGATTAAGGGATACATCATCAAAACATTAAAAAATATGTGTAATCCATGTGTGACTAATATCTAAGGACAATACTACAAAGGCCTATTATTACATGACTGACTAGTGGAATATAACTAAGGCTTAGGCTTAATCCCATTTTCTTTCAATTTTCTAGCAAGCCCTTCATAAGCACTTACTCCTCTATCTCAACTATGACTCACTACAGATTTCAATCTATCCTACTTTAGTTTCTATCTTGTCTTCCTTCGTATGATCCTTTAAGAACCTTAGTCGATGTATCTCCCCTATTAGACTCCCTCTCCTAGTAACTCCCATGTCCCTAAGAGAAGATGAGGAAAACAAAGGTGCAAGTTTGATAAATACCCCAAGTGCTATCAAATGGGGGTCTACTTTTCCATAAAAAGTCTCATGGTTTTCGCATGATTTAGTCTCTTCGCCAATTACCTTTTAAGGAAGGTCATTTGCTCTAACTCTTCTTCCATGTTCATTGCGAGTAAGGCAATGGATCAAACTTTCAACCATGGAATTTCCAGAAGGACATTTTGGTAATTGGGCTATTAACCCAAATTCATGCCATGGACTAGTCTTTTCGTTAGACTAGTGACAAGACTTAAAAGACTAGGTCCAAAAAAGATGTCGTAGAGAGATTTGGCTTGAAATAATCAAAATAGGGATCATTGGATTGATTTATTCCGCTCTTGATTTTACTTGATTTTTTCTTGAAAAGTATACTCAAAATATATTTTTCTGGGATAATTTGCACTTTGTTTCATTAAAATAGGGTTATATAGATTGAAGTAGGCCATAAGCTCTTTTAATTTAAATATGAGCTATGTTAAAAAAATATTAGACTTCTTTTATATAATGAAAGCTCTTAGACTCTTCTCAAGCCCATTTCCAAGCCTAGCCCACCACTAAGGAAAAGACGTCTCTAACTTCGGTCGTTTAATCCTTAGGAGTGATTTAACAATGATCTACAAAGCTTGATCTCAGCCATTCGTTCAACAATCATCTAATAGGCAGCATCAACCTATAACATCTATAAATATGAGGCTTATCTTCTCATTTAGGGAACATGTAAACCCCCAAAGTTTTACGATTGGTTAAGTTTAAACCCTAATTAGAGAGTCAACCGGAAACCTTAAAGTCAACAAAACCCTAGTTAGACGTAACAGTTTAAGTCTGACAATCCCGTGTTTGTAACCTTAAGTGAGTAAGTAAGAGATTAGTATGTAGAATAGTTCGTATTAACATAAGAGAGCTTAAATATCATATTAGTCAAACCGCAATTCGTTTTGAACCTGAACGAATACAATTTTCAAAATACGTGTCCCGGGGCTTAGAATAGTAAAAATATTCCGGATATACCGTTAGACTCATAAAAATATAAGGTTTTCAAAAATATCAGTTTTCAAAAATATCAGTTTCATAATTTTTCGATAACTAAAATTATCAGATATCGCATTTATACAAGTATTTTCTTACTACTAGTACTTTATTAGTCACATTTACTTTATATTACACTATTCATTACTATTCTATATTATTCATCTATTTCTACTTTTTCTACCACCTACTTTACACTCTACATACTTATTTTCCGTACTTTTTACCTTTCCCATAACTTTATATCACATCTACCTTACATATTATTACATTTAATTAACAAAAATACCAAAAATTACATTTTCTATCTCCCTCTCCCTATGTAGCCAGTGCCTTCCCGCCCAACTTTATTTCACTCACATATTTTTTCTTTTTCCAATTATTATAATCACACAATTTCACTCCCCATTCCTATAAAGACCCCTCTCCTATTTCATTTCTTTCACACTTCATCTATCCACAAATTTACTACAAAAACTCTCCAAAATTCTTCTCTCAAAACTATCCTAAAATACTCCCAAACTTTCTTCTTGTCCACACACACAAAGCCCATTTATTCATACTACTTCCAACTTCTCTTTAGGTAAAACTTCTTTTCATATTTACTACCATGTCATGTAACTTTACATGATCATAGTGTGAGTTTCCTAAACTTGTTGTTACGAATGTTACACTATGTTCATGTATTATTCTTGTTCATGAACATCCATTTCTATATTTTTATGTTGTTATTATGTTTTGCACATATTATTGTTGTTATTATGCTAACTTCTTAATTATATCTAACTAAATATATTTATATATCATATATTATATATATTCTTTAGATCATATAAGCTCACTTGTTATTTATTTATTTCATGCAATGCAATTTATTTACTTCTATGCTATTTTAAGACTAGTTTTTCTAGTTTTAGACTTGTTCTTGTCAAGTCAAAATAATTTTCTTTTATTTTCGGGACTAGTTTATTTCTTAGTTCGAGAGCCTTGATTCAAAGCAAAGACTCTCAATACTTGACTTATATTATTTTGTTGATATAATTTTACTTGTTATTATTCTCATATTCATGCAAAAAAAGTTGTTGTCTAAATCGCCAAAGTTTAAACTATACTCTTTACGAAAGAGATTTTTGTCATCAAAGGAGAGTTCTAAAAGAAATTAGAATTTTTAAATTAATAAAAGGAATCCATTTTTCTCAAAGCTTTAGAAGGAACTCATTATAATTTTGGAAATACTATTATTTTGAAAGGATTTTCTAAAACCATAGCCATGGTAGAACTAGAGTTGTTTTCTAAAATTTAGGAAGTTGATTCTTTGTTACCAAAAATGTTTTCCTTAAAAACATAATGTAAAGGAAACCCCATAAAAAGGAAATGAAAATTTTCAAACTAAGATTTAAAAAAGATCAAAATAATAGTCAAAGGAAATACATAGAAAACTAATAGGAAAAGTGGCATTTTTTTTTAAGAAAAGACATCAAAGAAAATAGTGAGATGAACATAAAATACTCTTTGAAAACAAAAGAATCAAAAGCTTCATTTTAAAGAATCTACAAAAGGATTTCTTATAAATTATGATTTTTCTAAACTTCTAACTAACATTGTTTTTACTAAAGAATTTTGTTTGGACAGCAAATCCTTGAACATGAATGAAACATGAGCTATACATCTATCAAAAGGAATTTCTCAATTATATAGATAATTAAATATTTATCAAAGCAATTTTTGGATGATCTGATGATTGAAACAAATGCTTTTGGGATGGGAAAATTTCGTGGTGAATTTGATCTCTATTGTTCTGGAGCTTAAATGACCTAGTTTGATGAAAATATTTTTAGGAATGGATGGATCTTTACGAATAGGTAGAAAACTGTATATTATACGCGTAATTCCGAGTTAAAATGACTGAGATAAGATCATTTTAAGTTGGAATTGTCTTCTACACGAATTTTGACATTCTTATGACATAGTTTTATCAAATTTCAATAGAGTTATCAAGAAATACTCATTATGGGTATTTATCTTAACTAGGTGATCCCGAAGAAGAGTATCCATATCCCGATGACTACTTTGATTAAGTGGATTGATCGATCGACTCTTCCATTTAGAAGAAGTATCACCGTGGCAACATGAGTTTATTTCCTTAAATTGTATACTTGATTATGCTTGTAGTATAGATGCATTAGAATTAAGGAAAAACAAAATGCTATGTATGTAAAGTTGTATGAAAGAACACTAAGAATATCGAGGCGTGAATTGATTGTAAAGAATTGCTTGTCTTAGTATAGAATTTGATATGTCTGAAATTCTATGATCACGATAAAATTGACGATAATGACACTATGATATCTTAAATAAATTGATTCATGCACACCACATAGTAAGTCACATTGCATAGGGTTATTATCCTTGGGTGAAAGGATTGTAATACGGTCGAAAGCAATGCTTGGTGATGATCGAAAGCGAATGCTTGGCGACAACAAATTAAAACAATGCTTGGTGGTAATCCGAAAGCATGGCTCAATACAAGTAGACTTAATATGCTTGGTAGTAATGATCGAAAGCATAAATTAACTAAGACGACTCGGTTTGAGATTACGTATTATCACCAAACCCCGAATGGAGGGCATAAATCCATTCAACATATAGTTTCCAGAAAAACTATATGCTTTGCTTGCCCATGTGTATATTGCATTTCAGTTGAATGCTTAAATAACTTATTGGAATTTTGCTACTCAAGTATTTACTTATGGAAATAATTCTCACTAAGCTTGTTAGCTTATACCCCTATAGATATCTTTTGCAGTTTAGCTATTTGTGGTTGAAGCCACGGGGACCTTGTAGTTAGGTATTCCCTTTTTGGTTAAGGAATTTTAGATGAAGTTTAACATTAGTTTAGATGTAGTCTTTATAAGAAAATTTCTTGTAATAGACTCTAGCATATTTTTTGACAGGGAAATGCCCTTAAGGCTTATAAGTCAATATTATGAATGAATAAATATTATGATTTTCATTTCTTAATTTGTTATTGTATCTTCTTAAGCTTCATATTTCAAAGTATGGTCCTCTAATATTATGAGAGCATGCCTTACACCTAATATTGAAGCTTATGGGAATGACTAAGGTTGTCATACTTAAGCTTTAATATTAAGTGTGGCGGATTGTTATGTTTAGGATACCTTTTGGGGCATGACAGAACATTTTAGGTATTGTTAAGATTGAAAGCAATGTAGAAACTTTGTTGAAACACTTTCAAGAAAGATCAGAGCTTCTATTCAACAATAAATGAGTCAAGAATGATCAAGTCCATTTGATGTGATCATCTATTACACTAGTAAGCTTGAGAAATAGGGTTTGCCTATTTCTCCCCCCATGCCTCTCTTTATGACACCTATACATGTGTCATCAATTTTACACTCTTCTTAGGTCAACCGGCATGGTTGTTATATGTGATTAGCTAGTTATAGTAATTCCACTATACATTTAATTTTCAACTCGACTAGAGAAGAGTGAATTCTCGACATAGATGGTACCAATACGCAATAGAGTTAGATCGGAGGTAAACCCCCAAGATCAAGACAATTAGCTTGATGTGGTTGAGTAGATCTACATGGAAAACAACATGATGCGAATCTAATAGCATCATCATTGGAGCTGGCCAAGTTTAAGATCAACAATCCATTTCAAAAATTTGGAGGCCCATTGATTGAAAATTTAAGGACTAAAACAAGAGTCAAGTGAGTTAAGCAAGTTTATAAAGTGGTTTGGGACATAAAAGATTGAAGAATTTCGAGTTTTGGGGTTACTGTACCTATAAATCATCGGCTTTGCAAGTTTTACATAGCCAGCTTATTGAAGAATTTCAAGTTTCAGGTTTATTGTACCTGTACATCACCGGCTTAAGAAATTTTACACAGCCCGCTTTGAAATTGAAATGGATCAAACTTCTAAAATTGCACGTACGCCGGCATCGAGGTCGCCGGCCTTCATGCCAAAGCTGTCGGTATAAGTCTCAAAGCCGTCGGCCTTCTCTGTTTGAAAATTAATTATGATTTCTTTTTTTGTGTTTAGGCTACCTAAAGTATAATGTAGGCCGCCAGCTTTGTTTTGGAAGATAGTTTTATTTTTTTATGTCTTTTCGTATTTCTTGTTTTAGCCTATATAATCCTTTAGGGTTGTAATAATTTGAGATATCTTTGATAATGATAATTTGAGAGTTTTCTTTTTAGAATTCTTGAGTGAATTGATTTATGAACTTATTGCGAATTTTCCTATGGTGTTTACCCCTTTGGCTTATCAATCGGTTTGTCATCATCGGTTGTGGTGTCTTTGATCATACCAAGATTCTTGCCTTTATATAGGCAACAGGTCTCTATTTTCTATGAGGTTTCTTAAAATGATCCAGGGTTAAATCTCATATTTCAATAACAGGTTTCATCACAGGTTGGCGTGGTTCGTCTTATCGTATCATTTGGTATTAGAGCTAAGGATTTCTAAGAATTCCATATCCCAGTTCGATTAAAGAAAACTCAAATCGTCCATATATTTTTATTGTTTTCTTTATGGGTTTTGGGAGTTATCTGATCTGGTTGATTATTTGCTGTTAGGGTTGTTAGTTTAGGTGTCTTTGTGATTAAAGGAAAAAAAGGAGAAGAAATTCGAGTAAAAAAAAAATTGTGTCTTTTAGGGTTTTTGTGAAAGTTATGATTTTTAGATCTATAGTTTTGATAGGAAAAGAAAAGAGTTAAATACGAGTGCATGATGATAAACCTATCTTTCATATGAGATGTTTAGTAAACAATAAGGTATATAGTTTGGTGATTGATGGTGGGAGTCTTATAAATATTGGTAGTACCTTATTGGTAGAAGAATTGGGTTTGAAAACTTTGAAGCGTAGAGTACCATACAAATGTAGGATGAGTGAGGGGGATTTTATGATGTCTAAGCAAGTTATGATTGCCTTTTCCATTGGGAAATATTATGATGAAGTTTTATGTGAGGTAATTACTATGCAATCTAGTCATATTTTGTTGGGGCGACCATGGAAGTCTAAAAAAAAAAGCCAAGTATGATGGATGCAAAGATCGCTATTCTTTGGTTTTCAATCAAAAGCGAGTGAATTTAGTACCTCTTGATCCATGGGAAGTTATTGAAGATCATATGAGGATTACAAGACAATTGAGGAAAGAGAAAAAAGAAAAGATTACTCTAGAAAAACAAAAGAGTGAAGAAAAGATTGAGAAAGATGAAAAGAATGAAAGGAATGAGATTACAAACAAGAGTGATGAAAATACACTGGTATGTAATGAGAGAAAAGAATTAGAGTGTGAAACTCAAACACCAATTAGCACTAAAGGGAGCAAAAATCAAATGAATTTGAGTGATGAAGCAGAGAATGAAATTGATTAAAAAAGAGATATTGAGAGTGATATTTGTTTTCCCAGTAATGATCTTAATTTCTCTTTTTCTAGTGAATCTATTTCATAGCTGCAGGGGTTTAAGGATTTGTGTCCTCAGGAAATTCCATATGAAATTGATCATCAACTTGATGTCATTACTAACGCTTCAAATAAACCAACATATGGATGTAATTCAAAAAAGTCTAAGAACGAAGATTTGAGGATGAATCTCTTAGAGGGGGGGGTGGAATTATGCGAATCTGATAGCATCGTCATTGGAGTTGACCAAGTTCAAAATCAACAATCCATTTAAAATATTTAGAGGCCCATTGACTGGAGTTCTAATGACTAAAACATGATTCAAGCGAGTTAAGCAAGTCTATAAAGTTGTTTTGGGACACAAAAGCTTGAAGAATTTCAAGTTTTAGGGCTATTGCACCTGTACACCGCCGACCTAGAAAATTGTACCCAGCCAGCTTTGAATTTACAATGAATTGGACTTCTGAAATTGCACATACGCCAACATTAAGGCTGTCGGTGTAAGTCTCAAAGCCATTGGCCTTCTCTGTTTGGAACTTAATTCCGATCTCTTGTTTTGTGTTTAAGCTGCCCAAAGTATAATGTAGGCCACTAGCTTTCTTTTAGACGATAGTTTTATTTTTTTTATGTCTTTTTATATTTCTTGTTTTACTCTATATAATCCCTTGGGGTTGTAATCATTTGAGATATCTTTGATAAGGATAATTTGAGAGTTTTCACTTTAGAATTCTTGAGCGAATTTGTTTATGAACTTATTGGGAATTTTCCCATGAAGTTCACAACTTTGACTTATCAATCGGTTTTCCATCACTGGTTATGGCATCTTCAATCATACCAAGGTTCTAGTCTCTACATAAGCAACGAGTCATGGTTTTCTATCATGTTTCTTAGAACGATCCTGGGTTAAATCTTAGATTTAGATAACGGGTTTCGTCATAGATTAGTGTGGTTCATCGTATCATATCACAACATTGTAGTGCCTATGGTTGTATGGACACCTATGGTCGATAATGTGCTCATGCTACCCACCATGTAGGAGAATACTTAGGCTCTCAACAATTTTTGAGCGTCTTTATGTAGTTCCTACAAAGTAAGGCATTAGTTACTACTACATCAAGAAACAAGCTTCCAAGGATAACTTTGCCTGAATGAGTGGTGCAAGGTACTGGCACCACACCAACTGTTGTTGTCTCAAAGGGTACTCGACATAAGGCCCAACATGATGCTTAACATGAGCAAACTATTCTTTCCTTTACAAAAGATGAAGGCGGATGCTAGTAAGAGGGATTGCCTCTAACTCTAAAGGATCCTTCACTTGCTATTAGAGAAGAGGCAAGGGTTCATCCTGGAGGCTCCTCCTCCTTTAGATGTCATGTGCAGCCTATTATGACTAACATAGCTACACCTTGCAACACCCCTAAGCCTTAGGTGAGAGTTAATCTTTCGTTTACTTTCGCGTCCTATGTGACAAAAGAAGATCTAAAGAAGTACTTGAGATAGGTGCAAGAGACATCTTCTATTAGTGTCATTAAACTAACACTTCCATACCTGTAAAGGGTTGTAGAGAAGCCCTTCTACTAACCCAAAGTTTATCAAATTTAATGGGAAGTAGGGTAGTGTTATTGCCATCAAGATGCTTGAGGTCTATGGACTTGATGATGATCTTAAGCTCTAGGAGTTCTCCAAGTCCTTGATAGAGAAGGCATGCATTTGATATGTCAATCTACTAATGAGCATCAAATTACAAGTGAATCAAGAAAAAAGAAGAAAATATGGAAAGGCAGTGAACAAGCAAATGAAGAAACAAGTTGAAGATAGGCGACTTTCAATGTAAGCTGATTCATAGTCGATGGCTTTAGTGTTCAAGGCCGGCAACGTTTGTGTTCTAGGCTGGCAACCTTCTTTTGTTTTTAGTAATTTTTGTCTTTTATTTTATTTATCTTTTAAGGGGCTCATATAAATACCCTTTTTGTAATGAGAATAGATAGTTTTTCGCATATTGATAACTTAATTGAAGTTTTTTCTCTAATTTCCTTTCTCTTATCAATCTTATTGATTGTATCGAGATTCTTCAGTTCTTATCTATCCTTTGTGATCATGGCGAACCACCACTTAATCTTGCTTACATGTAATATCAAGTGAGAAAGTATGTAGTTTGGGTTGATTTCGGTATGTAATATCCACTATCAACGCCATTCATATCCTTTTCTTTCATCATAAATCAATATAATAAAAACACCCAAAATACAAGTTTGCTCTAATTGTGATTCACGACATCTAGTGAATTTAGGCACATCACCTACCCCCTAGATTTGTTTATTTATGGGGAACCATGTGCAATATGTTTCATGAGAAATTCTTTAAAACTTAAGAACGTGTAAACTTAAGGGATATGAGGCATATCAAATAATGCCCAAAGGAAGACCTCATAAATTACATTAAATGTTTTGGAACGCTCATTGGATATATAAGATATGTGTGACGAAAAGGAGCTTATCAAAATATGAATTCACAAGATGTCCATAGAGTAAGCTGTGCACCAAAAGAATTTGTCGCTCAAATCCTTCTTGATGTTAGTAGAGAATGCAAAAGGATGAACAATTTAGTCACCAACAAAGGGGTGACCTAAATAAGAAGTGTCAACTATTTGTGAGCACCATTCAAGGTGGGAGCTTCAAGAGTAGTAAAAATCTAGAAGATAGTGTTCTAGAAGTTGCATCTTTTTGCATGAGCTATGGTAAGGTTCATGATGTCCTTAATTGATGGCTCAAGGATGGTGTTTCATATTGCTAAAGGTCAAGTGGGAACCTACTATACAAGAGAAAGGAGATGTAAGGTTCTATAGGCTTCATAGGCTGGTAGGACAGCCAACAAAAGATTGTTGGATGTTGAGGAGGATCTTCACTGCAAAATGTTCGCAACGATGAACTTGAACTTTAATAACAATTTTTGTAGGAATCCCTTTCCTATAAATCCTTGAAATTTTCGGAACTCTAAAAAAATAATCATAGAGCTAATATTGAAACCAAAACCCTAAAAACATACCCAAGTTAAAACCGAACTCTAAACAAGATCAAGTACGAAATTTCATAACCTTAAGAAAAAGGAACACCTTCAAAAACAAAACAAAAATCCAATAATTGTTCGACTCAACATCCTTGCGCTAAGAAATTCATCTATCTAATCTCTAACATGGAAAACGAGACAATATGTCAAAGTAATGTTCAATAATCAAATAATACGAAATATTTTTCTTAGTCAAAATTCGACTAGTTAAATGAAACTGCTTCTTAACATGCAAACTGAGATAACCTCGCTAGATAACAATTAATGGCAAAATTATAAAACCCTATATTCTTCTATGAACCTTAGAGTCAAAATTAAAAATAATGTCAAAAGTCAAACCAAGTCAACAATTAAACTTCAAGGACATTGACTCAATTAGACAATCCCAACAACTGTAAAATATTATATAAATCATAAAAATGGAGTAAACTTAATTTTTGAACTGAAAATATAAGTAGAACATAAACCTCTATATTTTGAAACCTTATGAATAAATAGCAAAGCCGGAATTGAAACTGGATCCCTAAGAGTTAGCCTAGGTTAAACTGTAAGATCTAGAACGTTTTAGATCCGGCAATCCCGTGCTCGAAACCCTAAAACAATAAAAATGAGTTAATCATAAATTATATTTTGGAATAATGTCTTATAACCTAAAAAGATCATATTTAACAAAATTAATTTATTTAGGACTCCAATGGGATCAGTTTTCAAAAACAAAGTCCTGGTATGCAAAATAATGAAAACATTCCAAAAATCAATCTAGATTCATAATGAGAATTTTTTTCAACTTCTAAAATATCAGATATAGCTTATTTAAACGTATTTTTTTTTTACTGCCGATGTTTTAATTGTCTTGTTTACTATTCAGTTAATATTCACTACTATTCATTACTATTCACTTATCTCTACTTTTTCTTACTACCTACTTCTTACAATCTACACACTTATTTCTTATTTTACATTACCAACACTATTTTTTACTAAACTTCATTGATACTTTACTTACTTGTTTTTTTTTTTTTTTTTTTTGCAAAAAATCAATTTTAAATCTCTCCCCCTCTTCCTCTCATGGTTGGCGCAATTTCTCTCTCTCCCCCTCAAAATTTTTTTTTTCAATTTATTTTATTAAATCTAATTTTCCTCCATTTTTGTATAAATACAACCTCTCCCTCTACTTCATATACACCCAATGCCACTAGCCTGTATGGAGCAAATTTAAGGGAACAGAAGATCATAAGGTTTGTTATACAGGTCGTATCAAAGAGCATATGTACTATCGCATGTCTTTTCACATGCTTATCACTTGGGTTTTCAAGGTTCATACAATTACTTATTTTAAATGGACCAAAGGACAGAAAATTGACCATCTACGTCTGAAAGAGAACTTAGAGCATCCATTGGAAAACAAATCAAGGGTTTTGGAATGAAGACGCTGCAAGATTACTTCTTTTGAAAGAGTTGTATTGATGAATATTTCTTATTCCTCTAGTTTATTTGCATTCATCGTAACATCTATGGAAGAGCAAACCTTTAGATCTAGATTTCTGCAAACCATATTTTACTATGTAATGAAGATGAAGTTCTAATGCATTGCTATTGGTTTTATTATGCTCAATTGCTTATGCTGCTAAGTTCCCTTGGATTCATGTTATCGGTGTCTGAGTTTATGCCTAATATCATTAAAATTAATTAAGAAGTTACTTTTATGAGTAGATCTATGAAATTGAAAGTATCTACTAGAGATGCTAGAGATAGGATAACAAATATCTTCTATTTTAATGATGATTTGTGAAAGAGTTCATGTTATTAATGCAACCTTAGGTTGCTATTAATTAAGGAGAGATCCTAATTAATTAGCCTAGGATTAGAAAAAATTAATATTCTTGAGAAAGATGTTAGCTCGATGAATTAGAACTCCACATCTTAAGAACCTACTAGTATGAAATTGAGATTTAATGATTTACATAGTAAAGTAGTGGTAGAATGAGATCTAGGTTAAATTAACATTGACATAATTTGCACTTTTGTTACTAGTGATCTTGGTTTAGTATTAATTAATGGAATATCATTAATTAGTAATTAATAAAGTAGATAATAATCCATTAGAATCGCAGTTAGATAAAAAGGATGAAGCTATTACTATTACTTGGTGATCTTGGAGGGACGACCCTATGCTTAAAACTATACTACATTCACAATAGGTGCATTTGCCTAATAGGTCATGTTTTAGGATTAAGACTAGGTATTTTATTTAAAATACTAAATTTAGCTATGTGTTTTTTTGTAGGGAAAATTTTTATGATACGTTCAGCTATGCTTGAAATCGCAAGGCAGTATGCGCCCCTAGATAGTGTGGTTCTCTATGATATTGACTTTGTAGGTTAAACCACAATATTTAACTTGCCCATGCTCATGTGACACTTACTAATATAATTTTTATA
Source organism: Combretum micranthum (assembly GCA_024138025.1). Lineage (NCBI taxonomy): Eukaryota > Viridiplantae > Streptophyta > Magnoliopsida > Myrtales > Combretaceae > Combretum > Combretum micranthum. The sequence goes on along the minus strand of JAMXBD010003727.1, from coordinate 53,186 downwards.
GGTTTAAATGCATCATATATCATATCCAAGATCAAAATATATGAAACATGGATCATTGCAAGCTTGCGTTTCTCAACTAAGGTAAGCATTTTAACTTGAACTTTTCATATTTTTCCACTATGATTAATTGAATTTTGGGCTAAGGTTTGACAGTTTTAGGGTTCATTTAAATTGGATGTTGAGTCAGGGTTTAGTTAGAATTATTCATGTTCCTTTGACGAGTTTGGGTTCTTTAGCTATTGTGACCATTAGTTTTGAAATTTTCGACTAGATGAAAACCTTAAGTTTGAGTGATCATGCATAATGATAATACTGTGCCGGCTATTTGATTGAAGTTTAGCCTAGAGACTTGATTGTTGAACTTGAATTACAATTTTGTAGGCTAACTTTAGAATCTTAAATGCTTACTTCTGTGAATGGAATGATTGATATGTTGCATCAACTCGTTTAATTTGAATACAGTTGGCATAGAAGTTGATTATAATGTTTATTTGATCAAGTCAAGTTACTTTGAGTGCAAGGTTGGTCTTTTAAGAAAATTAAGCAAAGTAAATGAGGAAGTATGTTGGGATGAAAAAGTTAGCTATACTTATGCCTTGCAATCATGATTTAGATGTTTGGATGGAATGGGATTAATAGTCTATTATTATCACATTGGAACTTATGTTGAATTATTTTGTGTTGTGTATTTCAGATATGGCTCCAAAAAGATGTCAATCTACCCAACCCTCTTAATCTAAGAAGGTAAAAAGTGATAAGTGTCAATAGATCCTTAATCTTGATGTTATTCGAACATATTTGTTATGAAATATTTTAGATTTGTTGAAGAAAAGGACATTTATTTTGTAAAAAAACTCATTTCAGGGCTTAAGGAACATATTTGGAAGCTTTTATGATGATCTAGGAGAAATTATGGCAAATTAAACAAGTTTGGATCAATTTTGTACAAGAAGGAAATTTTATGTTTTCATCCCTGCCTTCATCCTTATTAGGGAAGGACAGTAGGGATGTGATCAGTAAGCTTTAGAGAAGAAAAGTTTTTAGCCCCGCCTTCATCCTTACCAGGGAAGACAACAAAGGAAGAGAACATAATGCTTTATAGCCGAAAATTTGTTGTTTTATGTTCATCCCTGCCCCGATCCCGACCATGTTACAGCCTTGATGACCTGGGTTTTTTTCCCAAAACTATAAATAGCGCTCTATTTTCTTTTTTAAGTTTTAGATCAATTTTTTAGGTCCTAACAGAGAGATTACGAAGGAAATTACAAGAACATGCTGGAGCATCAATTGAAGATCTCAAGACATGAATTAGGGTTTATTCTTTCTATCATGATTCTTTCTATTTCCTCTAGATCTTTTGATCTTATTTTAAATCTCATGGAGGAGTAGATTCTCATACTCTTCATCTTGTGAAACCCTAAACCATATATTGAAATGTCTTTTGATTAATGAAATATTTATGTCTTTGTATCTATTATGTGATTTAATAGTCTTGTGATTGATTTGTGCACAAATTAATTGCATGTTTGATTCTTATTGGATTGAAAGAGGTTTCATTCAATTAGATAGATCTTCATGAATAGAGAAATTGCTTATTTCATCTACAGGTAGGGAAATTACGATTTTCTGCTACAAGAATTCAATTCTTGCTTAAGGATCATAAACTTTCATGCAATCTTATGTGATGATTAGTCAAGGAGAGGTCTCCACTATTTCATGTAAGGTTAAGAATTGATTAACTCGAGGGAGTAATTGATTTACTTGTTAAGATTCAACGGTGCAAAGCATGACTGATTCATTAATTAACCTATTATCATAAGAATTTTAGGTTTAGGGTAGATCAAGGTGGAGAGCATGTTTTGAGATTGATTTTATCTTTTGAAAGCAAACTTTTGATCTTCGAGCTTGGTTTATCTTTTGTTCATTAGTTAATTGTAGAATCCTCTTCAAAGCTTTTGCTAAATAGTAAAACTAAGGTGATTACTAGTATTTATTCTTTCCTCGAGGACGACCCTGATCTAAATGCTATTCTACAATTCGATAGGTTCACTACCTAATTGCTTTTGTAGTAGTTTTAAGAAAGGGCTTTTATAAATTTAAACTACGATTGACAAGAGAAATTTCCATCAAAAAGCTTAAGGTTGAGGCATCTGAACCACATTTACCATCCCTACCTTCTCTTGAACCATAAGTAAGTCCTAGCTATATATTGACACCACATGAAGGATTGAAGCTTGATCAAAAAAGAAGATTTGAGCTTTTAGTCAAAAAGATAGAGCAAAAGCCTAATGTCATTGTAGGTTGGCATATTTTGTGTTCTTTTGGTTCAGGCCCAACATTTAAGAGATTTTTCTATGATAAGGCCTAGGAAAGGGTATTTACTTTGAGTGAAGATTGAAGAGACTTTCATAGAGACTACTTTTGCATTTCTTGCAAGTTTAAAATCTAGGCACAGTGTTATCCCAACTAAGATAAGGAATGAAATTATATTTTATGCTTATAGTGAATATAGAATAACTAGCATGAAGGATTTTATTGTTGCTCTGGATATATAAGACAACACATCTTACTTGAATTCTGAGGAGTTTGCTAACTTACATGTTGAATTGCCACCTAAGGCAACAAACTTTGGTGATGAGATTTCATTTGTCAAGCCATTTTCTCCCTCAAACACTAAAGGATCCACTTTAGCAGTATTGAGTCATAGAGTATTCCATCACATGTTAGTGAGATCCATGCAGTCTAGGTTAGAGGGAGTTGGTTGTGTGAGCTTGATTGATTTGACTCCCATGTAGAGCATTATTAAGAGATACCCTATGGATGTTGGAGTGTTAGTGACTTGGGGTGTTTGTCATCTAGCCTCTAAACAAGAGAAGAGTAATTTTGTTGGTGCATTCATCATGAGAGTTTTGAAGAATCTTGGTTTTTGGCTAAGAAAGATGGCCTTGGGGATACAATTGGTCCATCCAAACATATAGAAGAAAGGGTCCTTTCAAATTGGAATGCAAGAAGGTTTCAAATCCTAAAATTGATATTGAAGAACCATGAGGCCATGCAAACCACCAATCACCTACCTCAGGTTATTCATAACAAATTTTGCTAGAATTGAGAAGGAGATCAAGGAGTTTAAAAGTGATTTTAGTGAATTCAAGGAGGGAATTAATAAAAGGTAGGATGACTCCTCTGAAAAGTTATGAGTTATGATGAAGGAGATGTGGAAAGATTTTTCCACTAGTTTGATTTTAATGAAGCTAATATTCTAGCTTGTTTTAAAGATCTCCCTTTCACTTCAACTGCTCCTTCTAGTACTATTAAAGCTCCACCATCACCACTTGAAACCACTAGAGAAGGAAGACATGCTCCTTCCACTCAAGTGACCCCTAAAAGGTTCGATACAACCAGATATCTTGCAAAGAAAATGAGCAGAACAGTTAGGGAGGATGATAATGAAGATGATAGTGGTGATGGTGATGATAGGAATGATGATGTTGATGACGCATAAATTCATCATGAGGAGTCTGGGGAGAATGAAGAGGGGAGAGGTACATTTGAGATTGTTCATGAAGAAAATGCAGTAGGTCCTACTGAGATAACAATGGAATAGATAGCAGGGATAGCACAGGAAGTAGTACGGAATGCAACCACTACCCTTGTGGAAGAAAGTGCTATGAGAGTGATGAATGAACAAGAATGATGTAGTAGGATAAACAATTGAGACAAAATCCAAGAGTTAATGAAAATTTTCTTATTTACTATGAATTAGGCATTTGAAAAGACAGTTAGTGATTCATTTGTTAAATGCTTTTGAAGGAACTTTTGTAATGATTTTCTTTAATAAACTTTCTTGTATGATTGTTGTTTTGATTGAAATGACTCTAACTGATGGATATCTTGTCAACATATAACTCACTTATCTTTTGTTTTGCATTGAAAAATGTGAATTTTTTATAGGAGTGATATATTCTCTCTAAGCAAGGTCAAGTTTTGATTGATAATTTGCAACCACATTAAGAATCACCACCATAGATGTTTAGAGATTTTAAAAATTTCAATCTCAATTTCAACTGCAAGTCACTTGTAATGCCCTAACCTGATGGCATTACGATCCACCGCGTGTCCTCAATATAGATGAACACACTAAGGCTATGAAACACTAATCCATAAATAATCAGTTAATATATCTCTATTACTTACATATAAAGGATACCTGTTTAAAATACTTTTAATAAAAAACATCCAAATGCGTCGTTGGCATAAACCATAGTCAACATAATCTAAACTTATAACATCTCAAAAAGTCATATAAAATTTCTACTTAAAAACATAAAATTGTTTAAAACTCCATAAATTCCTCAATTAGCTATCATCACATCTAAATATGTCTAAGAGTCACCAGATAATTAGTCCACTATCATCCTTTCCATAGTTTACAATGACATCAAATCCAGATAAATTATATAATCCTTGATCTTCACCTTTTCTGAAAAAAGATAAAAGAATGAGCAAATTTTGCTCAGTACGCTAAACCGCAAACATAAGCATTTGAACACACATTATACATAATCACATACAACCTATTCTAATGCATCAAGTACAATTTATTATCTTTGATTAGCCAGCAAATAGCATAGCTTAGAACCATTTGCAACTAGTCATAAACTTGGAGTAACTCATGGCTCCATAAAAATAAGTTTTATATCAAAATAGTTTAATATATATATATATTGGTGTTGGATGCGATCCACCTACCTGGTGCCATCATTGCATAATCCTAAACTACCGAAATCGTTTATGTGTGCAACTCCACTAAGGACAACGACACATGCAGATCATCAGGGTGCTAGCATTAGTATCACAATCTGCCTAGTCTTTATTAACAACAGCCAATCACAAAAAACAAGAAAAATATAATTAAAATCCCAATATAATTAGATCACTTTAAAAATTCTAATCCTATAAGCACATATAACAAGTGATACATGTAAATTATACTATAATTATTAAGTTAAAATATAGTAATTTATAGTTATTTATGTTTATTTTTGTAAGAAATAATACTTAGACTTGGTTATTTTGTGTTTTCTTTAGAGATTTGATGAATATTAAGCTTTGGAATGAATTTAATCAAGTTTGAAGAAGTTTTCGAAGCAAAAGAATGAAGGAGCAAAGCTTTGGAAAGAGTAAACAAGCCATGAAACAATTATAGAAGCCTTTGATAAGGAAAATGAAAAAAATGCACCAGGAAAAGTACACGACAGGATGCAGGGTGTCATGTAGCTATTGTGCAGTTATCCTGGAATGTGCAGAAAATGACCAGAGAGTTACACGACAGGATGCAGAGTGTCATGCAGGTGTTGCAGTTTGTCTGTTATAGTTTTACTCAGTCAAACTTAGATAAACTTAGAAAGATTGATCCATATCTTAACTTGTAACTGTTGTACCAGGTTCCTATCATATAAATACGTGTCTTAGGTTAGTAAAAACATAACTTTGTACATAAAAACATAACTTTGTACATCAAAACATATTTTTAGAGTAATTTTCAAGTCTATTCAAGATTCATAACAAATTTGTCAAGACAATCCTACTTGTCAAGACTTGGGCTTTCAAGATTTCGGTTCAAAGGTGTATTCTTTCTTATCTAGTATTGTTTTACATTGATTTAATCATGTTTTGTAATACGGATATGGAGGAGTAGAGAAATTTTCATTCAAATGATGATGAACTCTAAGATCTATCTTTGTACTCTATTTTGATGATGATTCAATGAAGTTTTATTGTTTAATTTTAATTCTAAACATGTGTACTTAATCTTTCTTGAACTTAGTAGTCTAGAATGCTAATTTCATATCGGATTTTCTATATTACAAATGAAAGTTTGGATATAGGAATAGATCTACATGTTTAGAGAGATTGTTTGTGAATTCTAGAGATAGATTTGCAAGAATCTTCTGTATTGGGTTGATTGATGAGTATTTGATTGATTCAATATAAGATTTACTGATTTTAGTGCGATTCTTGGATTGTTATTGGTTGAGAAGAAATTCTAACAGATAGATCTAAGGATAGGGATTGATAATCTTGAGAAAGATATCAATCTAATTAAGAAATCTTGCGGATTAAAATTGAATACTGTTGTTACTTCATTGAATATCAATATAAATGGGTATGAAGTGTGATTTTAGTAGTGATTCATTGTTTGAATGAGCCAGAATCATTGGATTTATATTTTCTGTTATAGAACACCTTGAATAGTCATAAACATATTGATTAAATCTTCTTGATAATCAATAAAACATCAACTGAAATTAATTCTCGAATTTTTCCCTGCTGTTATTTCTTAATAATAGGATTAGAGTGTTGTTTTTAAAACGATCCTTGAGGACGATCCCGTTTACAAAGCTATACTATATTAGGATTGGTCCACTTGCCAAATCTATTGGTTTTTATAGTTTTTAAGCGGTGTTTTTAATAAATTTTAAGTGATATAAAACCAATATCAACAAGCAAGGAATGGTCGTACCTAAATCAATCTCAAGGAACAGAACTCTAAATCACCAAAACCCTAATCACATAAATAGAACAGATTTCAGTATACAACTTTCATAACATAAACCTAATCTAAACTTCACCTAAAACCTTAATCTTAACAAAAATATATTTCCACACCTTTCTCCTTGAATGAAATACAAAAATTCTCCAAAAGAACTAATCTCCTCAATAATCTCTCCAAACCCTAGAATTCGGTTCAATATAAATTAGACTAAGAGTCAACATAAAAATCATTTATATGTAATCATAAAGATCTAAAACATTCAAACTTACCTAGAATTGGTTCTCAATCCCTCTTGATCACAAAGAATCCAAATCTCTAAGTAAACTAAGGTTTTCTTCAATTTCTCCTTCAAAACAAATCAGAAAAGCCCTAAGGAAATTGATAGATCTAATAAATCTTAAAGAAAAGATAGATATGAGATTACCTTAATCTAATATACTAGGAACAAGAATAGAGAGGATTTTCTAGGTTTATGAATATTTCTGGAGAGGATACATAGGGTGGAATATAGACAATTTCATACAACTCTTCATTTTCCTTGAACACATACGCTGGCAATTTTTCCACATAAGTAGGTAACGTAAACTGAAGGTCCACGGCGTAAACGCTAAAGCAGGCGGCTATTTCATCTCGAGTAATTTTTCTTCACGTTTACGCCACCATGTATGGTTGTGATGTAAGTACTAAAGCTTGCTACGTATATACAAACACTAGCGGCATATATGACTTAAACGTAACTTTGCAAAATCAAAGCTGGCTTCAACGTTGCCAAAGCCATAGAACATACGCCGGTAGTATACCATTCACTAGTCGGTATACAGCTGTGAAATTCCATTCTCCATCATGTCTGTCATGTGATCAAAACGTGAATATACATTAGATTTTGACTATATAATCCTCTTATTTTATATCGATTGACATTTTTACCCTTCTTTATAATTTATTTACTTCTATATTACATCACTACTCGCTGGTGATCTTTCCCTCACCCTGTTTTCCTCATGATTTATAGATTGATTCATAAGGTTAATCATGCTTAAGGTTAATCAGCCACAGGTAGCTTCAATTGACATTTACTTATTTTGAAAACCACGATCCCACTTATGCCTGTGTTTACATCTGGGGAGTATTGTTTCAGACTTTAATCTACTATTGTTTGTCTAAAGTAAACTACCATGTGATGTAGGTGATCTTAGCATTAAATAGTACTCTCTTGCATTTGTGCTATTTTTACTGTATTAGAATTACTTTGTGACATCTAAGTGGGGTAGTTTTACTCGTTATTTAACCTATGAATATTGATTTGAAATTGACTTAAGGTCCTTAGTAAGAAGTACTTAAGTAATTTTCAAGCTTAAATGGTTAGTGTATTCTTCAATTTAGTTGCTTTGAGAGCTTTGTAGTCCTTTATGGTTGTTCAAATGAGATTTGTAACTTGATGGTTTTCCCTTGTATTGAAAACAATCATGTAGAGAATATAGAATCAAGGGCTTAAGGTGGTATGGGTAGGCATTATTCCCTAACAAGAGCAATTGTTTGACTTCATTGCCAATTAAATACAAGCCATCTGAAACAAATTCAATCAGTATTAGCGAATCTCAATCCTTCAAAAGAGTGAGATTTGATGCTACTACTAATTGACAAAGAAATTTGAGCTAAAAAAAAAGCAGTTGATAAGTGGTGTGTGTATTCATTGACTAAGTTTTTCAATTTTATAGTTCTATGATCTCTCCTACAAATAGAAAACGCTAGGCAAGTACACCTATCATTTGTAATATAGAAATGGAGAATAGAGCCATCTCCGTAAGGATCGGGAATTACTAGTAGTCACTCTTAAATTATTATATAGCCTAGAATTTAAAAAATGTAATGTCTCTATGTTATTAATTACAATACTAAATTTCTATAAACTATAACTAATGATTGTGGATATCGAATTACTTAAGTAATATAGAACATGACAACAACTTAGACTCACTTCACCGATGAGATTAACATGCATCCTAGAAATAGGAAATTAACCTTGTCTAGTTCTTTAACTACGAAATTTAACAACTATGTTAATGTTCTTCTAAATATCATTAAGGTCTAATCCTAACCTTATCCACTAGAATCTCTTCCTAGCTAATAGCTGGTTATGATTGCTTTAAGTTTAGGAATTCTCTACTAGTATAACTTTTATGCAAAGGATTTCACATTCTATTTCTAGAATCATGAGCAATCCCTTCTGATAGCCTAGATCTATTCAACCAGATGATTCTCAATCTATCTAGAAGAAATCTAACATAAAACTATACCGTACACTATATAGGTTTATGATTCAAGAATATTAATTGTTTTAATTAAGAAAACTAGTGGTGATTATTGCATCATCATGCTAATGCTTGCTAATTCATGGTGTTACAAGCCTAAGTAACACTACTCATACATTATGCATACAAAAGATAGAACACAAAAACAAAAAAGACATCAAATACACATGAATAAAACCCTTTTTCACATGTAATTTCTTGAATTCTTCGTACATGATTACAATATCTTATCCCCTATTCCTTCTCTCTTAAGAATCTTCAAGGACTACATTATATAATGATACAAATTATAGAGAAAACTATGAATAGGTACAATGTTATGAGGAATTCTAGTTTGTATTGGTTTAGTGTTCACAAAAGAAAAAAAATTGTTTTCATCCTCTATGTGATGTTTAGATCTTGTATTTATAGTTGCCTAGTGATAAAGGGAAAGAAAAAAGACATGAATCGGTACTATTTCCTTGCCTCCATTTGCTTTTATCCCTCTTCAAACATGATTATTTTATTTTTGATGTGTAATCAAGGCATATCACCACCTCCATCATTATTGTTACTTGAGCTGTGATATCCTAAAAATCAGTTATTCGAACAGATCGCCATGACATTGCTAGTGATCATTACAACATAGAATTTCGATTCACATTGCACCCACGATCTATAATGTGATGCATCAGATAAAAAAGTAACCCTGCATATCGCGGGTGTGATAAGGCTAGTGCTATAGGCAACTCCAAAATTTCATGGTCTTTCACGCCCGCAATGCAAATCTAGTATGTAGGGTATGAGTGAGATCACAGCTACGATATGGCTAGTGCTCTCCATGACTTCTAATTCTTCTTCTTCTGCCACGCCTGTAACTTAACCTTATCCTCCATTCGCATTGATTGCCAACTCGATCATAGCCACCATGCGGGCCATAATAAGCATGACTCTCAATTTTTCTTCCTTTCACACCTATGATGGCTTTAAAACTCAACTCTAGTGCTTGTATCTTCTATCATAGCCTCAATCACCATCGTGATACACCCTTAATCTTCAAATTTTGATCTTGAATTGATTTATCTTCCTCCAAATGTTGATGAATTGTCTTTACTCACATGAAATGATCATATTCATAAATTAAGTACCAAATCCCTAGAATTAATCATAAATAAAAACAAGTTAAACAAAATTAACCTTGATTTCATAGAGTAAATAACCCATATCAACAATGACAAGTCTTGGTTTGTCAAAAGAGCATGATTCATTCCCCACTGTCAACTATGCTATCATTAAAAAAAATGAACAAAAGAGGAAGTTGAAAGTACGAACAAGAAGAAAGATTCAGGGGGTGAATTGACGTATATGCCTCCACCTTGGAGATTGATGCTTAGAGAAGTAGTTAAAGAAGTCATACTTCTGAATATAAAGGGATGAAGTTGGTTGAGTCTCTCTTACTTTGTTTGATCCTTTGGATAATTTTTAGTTTGGAATCAGGTTTAAATAATGAGAGTAAAGGCTAATTTACTTGGACTAACTCTAGAATTCTAATATAAGTAACCTCAGTATATGACATTGTGAGATTGAGTGGAGTATAAGTGAGATGATTGCTGACATTACTTGATGGTTGAAAAAGATGAATGTGAGACAATTAAGAGAAAATGAAGTGAATAGTTTTTGTTATAACTTGAAAGTAGCATTTATGATTTGTTTTTGTTCTTGTGTTTGTTTTTCATCAGTATTTGCTTAAGGACAAGTAAAGCTTAAGTGTAGGGAATTCTACCAAATCAATAGGATTTGTGCTTATTTTGACCTATAGGTTACTAGAATCCTTATGAATTTGGTACTTATTTGGTTAATTTTTTATTTTAGTCCACTAGAGCTTTGGAGAGCAATTAATGAGGATTTTATATAGAAAGCGAACAAAATCAATAATTCATATTATTAGAGGTCAAATCACGCCCATGCTTGTTCCTATGATTGTATCCCATCACAGTCTGCAACCACATATTGATAAGGAGAACATTACATGAGTTGAATCCACAGTTTCAAACCTCTCTTAGATCACATACTTGGTCATAATTGAGAGATGTTCCGTAGTTCTAACCACAGCTTGAAACTCGGCTGTGATTTTGCCTATGATCTGCCCTATTTTACCCACCAGTTTTTTTTTTTTTCCTTTTTCCTTGTTTTGAATTTGACACATTAGCAACTAACTCACTTTATATATTTTTTTGCACTATGATTTGGGGAGAAGTTGGTCCATATTGTACATGTAAATTATAGATCTTAACTAATTTTTAAAGAGTTTTAGAGAGAGAAAGAAGTGTTTTGTTAGGGTTTTGTGAACAACTTGAAGATCGATCAATTCAAGATCTAAACTAGATCTCAATAGCAAGGATTTCTACTCTTAATAGATGTTTTTTACATGTTATCTCGTTTTCCTCTGAATTAACACTTAATTTCTATATTTTGATGGAGGAGTACTTGATTTTACTTAAATTTTATGGATCCAGACCATATTCGTGTAGATTCAACTTGTTATTTTATTGAAATATTGTTAAACTCTTGTAATTAGTGGCTTAAGAATAATGATCTTGAATTTGTATGAGTGCACAATATGAATTCATTTCAGATTTCATTTGAATAGATTGAGGAATAATTCATTTGAATAGATCTAGAGATAAAATAACAAAATTCTTCTACTTCATGATTTGGTTTTGCATTGAATTCCTATTCTTAATGCAGTTCTAAGTTACTAATGGTTATGAAGAGATTCCAATTATTAAACTTAAGATTAGAAGTTGATGATCTTGAGAGAGGCTTCAACACAGCTTTGAGAATTTTATGGTTTAAGAGTTTAGCGATGATCTTTTTGCGTTTTTAATGAAGCTACGTGATAAGGTTGTTAATGAAGAAAAATCTAAGCTAATTCTTATATTTCAACACTATGTTTTTTGAATTGATCTATGCTTTTTTATATAAAAGTAGTTTCCTATCAGTTAAATGGTAAAAAAAAAATACACTTATGTGATTTTGCCGGTTAGATAATAGAAGAGAGTGAGTAAGGTAGGTGCTAAGCGATCTCCACGAAATATAACCTATATTTATATTCTATACTACATTGATAGCTACATTTGCCTCTTAAACCATAGCTAGAAAGAAAATTTAGAAAAAAAATCATTTTAAAACTCATTCTACAACCATTAAGGAATTAAAGGCCGATCTAAGCATATAAATAACACTAGGGAGACGTAGTGTTGTAGCCAATTATTGTAGGAATGGTGGCAGAAGGTGTAGATTTTTCCTATTGTGCAAGGTAGGGTAGAGATGAGCATGAGAAAGAAGATGATAATAATCGAGGAGAGCAACAGAATGAGGGGTGCCCTCTTTTGATGGTACCAGGGATGCTAATAAATATTTTGACTTGAAGGATCAAATTGAGAGGTTTTTTTCGTTATCATGATAGCCATTGAATTTAAGGGTATGTTACCCATTTATGGAAGAATGTGTTGGCAAATAGGCAAAGTAATAGAGAGTGAGATGTGACTGTATGTGGAGAGATGAGAGAATTATTGCAATGCATATTTGTACTTGAAAACTATAATTAGGAGTTGTTGATGCAACACACCTAATGCCAAGGTAACAAGAGTGTAGTGAAGTATATTCAAGAATTTGAGATTCTCATAATGCGAAGTCAATTTATAGAAACTCTAAAGCAATATATTGTTAGGTTCATTGCGAGTTTGTAATATGACATCACTAATGCAGTGGGGCTTTGGAAGATGGATACGTTGAAGAACGCTACGCTAATGGCTAAGAAGGTGGAGAGACAACAACAGCAAGAGCCCCATAAGTCTTTTAACAATTCTCCTAAATCTAATAGTGGAAAACAGTTTTATTGGTTTGAATATAAGAAGACCCATAAGAGTATTAGCAACTCCAAGGGAGAAGACAAAAGTGATCATAAAAGTTTTGAGAAGCCAAGTGATGACAAAGGAAATGCTATTGTGAAATCCTCTGATTCTGCCAGCTTAGAGAAGAGGACTAGAGATATAAAGTGCTTTAAATGCTTAGGATATGACCATTTAGCAGCAATATATCCAAATAGACATGTAGTTCTGACGGGTGCAAATTGTTTAGACAGTGGAGATGAGGGTGAACGGAGTGACCCAGAAGATCAAGAAGTCTCATCTATCACTAGAGTTGTTAAGAGGAATATTAATGTGACATTGGTGGTTAATTAGGAGCAACAAGAGTATATTTTCACAATAAATCCCTAGTTTTTTTTTTTTTTCTGCCACTACATTAAATAACTAGTTAATGGTACAACATGTGTAGCTATTATAGATTTGGGAAGTTGCACCCAATAGCAGCAATAGCACTAGTAGACAAACTATGGGTTCCTATATCCCTTTCTAATCAGTATTTTGATGTGGTAGTATGTGATGTGGTGCCAATAAATGCATCTTATATCTTGTTGGGTCGTCCTTGATTGTTTGAACGAAATAAGAATCATAATGAGAGAGATAATACCTATTTGGTTTTATGTAATGAGAAGAGGATCAAGTTACTTCCAATGATTCTTGAGGCTTTCGGCAAACATACTGTGAGTTGAAACTTCTTAAGAAAGAATCCTTTTTATTAACTTATGGAGTAGTAGAAAAGGATATTGGTAGTGGAAAACCAATGTATTTGTTGCATGTTAGATAGGTTTTAGGGATAGACAGAGAATCTACCATCCCAGATGTTGTACAAAAATTACTAGTGCAATTCTCAAATGCGTTTATTGATAAAATTCCAAAAGAGTTACTATTGAACATGTATGTTCAATATGGATTTTGATGAGACAATATAATGCACAATTAAGTATTCAATCATGGAAAACTTCACTTAATTAGTCAAACAATATGATGAATAATATGCTAGAATATATATGTGTATGTTGCGTGTTTTATGGAGATTGTGTAGATTTTAGCAGGAACAAATTAGTGATAAAGAGTCTCAATCGAGGTGAAAGTCAAGAGCTAAACTGCTTCATTTACTAAGGTGAGACAAACAATTAAGATCAAAGTTCAACAAGTCAAAAAATGCAGAGTCATTAGTTGAGGGTCACATCGAGGGCTAGACGAGTCCACTCCTCAAGATACGATAAATTAAAAGTCTAAAGCTCAACGAATTCAAAGAAATGCATAGTATTGGTTAAGGGTCACGTTGAGGGCTCGACGTATTAAATGGTCAGGGCGTGACAAGCTCAAAACCAATACTCGACAAGCTCAAACATATGTAGCTCTGATCAACAGAAAAAACTAAGACGTGATGAATGTAGGGCACGACCAGCCTGAAGCATGACAAGTTTGAATTCAAGACTTGATAGAGTCCACGTAAGCAAAGACTTAGTTTATGGATAAAATAAGGGTACAACACTTTGTGGCATGACAAGATTTAGAGCGCAACAATTTAAAAGCATGAGCTGATGTGGTAAAAAGAGTCGTTGAAGGGCATTTAATACTTGACTACCTAAAGATGTTATCTCTAACGGACATTTGAATTTTTGAAAGCTATAAATACTCTGTCCTTGGGAGATTCAAAAGAGCAAAGAAGTATGGAAGTGAAAATGTGCGAATTGAAAGAGCTATTACTTATGAACAAACAAATCATTAATTCTTTTGCTCTCTTATCATTAAATTGTAAATATCTATAAAGAGAGAGAAAATTATTCCAGTACTATATTCTTGTATTTGCTATCTATCAGAGAGCATCTAAGTATTTTAAAAGCGATGTATTGCTCAGCTTGAACATATACTTATGATGATCAATAAAGTGATTGTGAAGTCCTCAATTGGAGGCATCGGTGGATCATGGAGAGTAAGAAGTAAGTCAAACTCCACCTTAAATGTGGACTTAAATTTTCTATCCCTATCTTTTTTGTATTTTATATTATAATTTGCTGTTATATTATCTGCTGCCATTAAAGCTAATTTTGATCTGTTGCATTAAAAGCTTTTTGGGGTAAATACTCAATTCACACACCTCTCCTACCCCCCCTCCCCCCTCCTCCTCTCTTGAGTATTTTTTAGGGCATTTTATGGTTTTCATTTGGTTTTAGGGCCTTTTCTCTATCTTTTATGTGCTTAAACACATATAGAGTAAAGATCATGACATCTAACGCACTAGGTTTTCTAAAAGGGCATGCTATTAATAGGCCACTACTTCTAAGTGGGGGTAATTACCCATATTGGAAGTATAGAATGAAAATTTTTCTAAAAGCTCAAAATAGATTAATGTGGAATGTTATAGAAAATGGACCTTTAACTACAGAAGGAAAAGAAGAAAGAGATTACAACGAAGATGATTGGAAAATATTAAATTTGAATGAAATTGCTATGATCATATTGCATTATGGCCTAAACGAAAGTGATTTTAATAGAATTTGTACATGCAAATCAACTAAAGAAATATGAGATGAACTAGAAAAGACTTATGAAGGAACTTCTAGAGTTAGAGACACGAAAATAAGTCTTTTGTGTGGTCAATTCAAAAACTTTAAAATGCTTCCAAATGAATCTATAAATGAGATGCATACTACATTCATTAACATCATAAATCCCTTAAGTGTACTTGGGAAGAATTTTACTAACTTGGAAATAAATTCTAAAATTCTTAGGCCACTATCCAAAGATTGGGAAGCAAAAAGAATTTCCATAGAACAAGCGCGAGATTTAAGTGCTATGGCTAAAGAAGAACTACTTAGAGTGCTCAAAACAAATGAGCTTATCAAGAAGCAAGGAAAGAACATAACAAAAATGCTATTACTCTAAAAGCTACAAATCATGATTCCAGTGATGATAATGATGATGAAAATGAGGAACTTATTTGGATGGCTAAAATGCTTATGTCACACCCCCTCTACTAGGGCCAATCTCCCCAGGGTGTGATGCCAGGGCAGGACGGAACCCAACCACTAGCCCCCGTAGCAAGGGAATACACCCACGCGGCCAGGACGGAACTGCTGCTACGAGCACAAGAAGGTATTGTTACCCTCAGGCCATAATACACCCCAGCCTGCAGACTCTAGGGGTCGAACCTGGGACCTGAGGCTTTTGCCTGCCCCAAAGGCAGCACCTCTTACCAATTGAGCTGCAGCTTAGTTGGTTGAGGCGTGGAGTTCCGTCTCCAACAAAACCACACGTCTGGGGTTCGAGCCTTGGGGGCTGCAGAACCTTACTCGTAATGCCTGGAGTGTGGACAATACTGATTTGTGTTCCTTAACGGGGTGGAGGACCTAATAATTGCCTCCTGAGGTCGTCAGTGCCTCAACATAAAAAGGCGCCAGCTCAATTGGTAAGAGGTGCTGCCTTTGGGCAGGCAAAAGCCTCAGGTCCCAGGTTCGACCCCTAGAGTCTGCAGGCTGGGGTGTATTATGGCCTGAGGGTAACAATACCTTCTTGTGCTCGTAGCACCAGTTCCGTCCTGGCCGCGTGGGTGTATTCCATTGCTACGAGGGCTAGTGGTTGGGTTCCGTCCTGCCCTGGCATCACACCCTGGGGAGATTGGCCCTAGTAGAGGGGGTGTGATAGCTTAAGAAGTTCATGAGGTCCAACAACAAGTCAAAGAGAGTGGATGATGACAGTAGCCCATCTAGATATAAAAAGAAGGATGTGATAACTTAGTTCAATGCCACAAACCTGGACACATCCAACAGTACTATCGTCTACCCAAGAAGGCGTTAAAGGGATCTAGAAAAGAAGCATGCATTGCCACTTGGAGTGATAATGGCTTAAGTGACTCTAATGAGAATGTGTGCTTCATGGCACTAAACGATGAGGTAACTTCTCCATCTTCTCCTTCTTATGATTAGTGTATGCTATGTATGATAAATTATGTTGTAAGCTAGTAAAAGTAGATAAAAGAACAACATGCTTAAATCTTTAATGATGGAAGTATGAGAAGAACTAGAAACTTTTCAAATCAAGCATGAGGAAATTAAATCAGAAAATAAAAAGCTGCATGAAGAAATAAATAGTCTAAAATTGGAAAATGATAAGACAAATAATAAGTATAAGAAGATAAAAGATAAAAATAATGAGTTAAGCAAGATTAATGAAAAATTAACAATTGAAAATGACTTGCTTAATCTTGAAATTAAAACTATAAATAATAATAATGTTGAATGTGCCAGAAGTAATAATGGAATTCAAAAAGAGCTAGAGGATTTAAAAAATGAAAATATATTATTAAAAGCTAGCTTAGATGATTCAAAAGCAACTATAGTCAATTTTACAAAAAGGAAAAAGAATTTGAACAAGATTCAAATGAACATGGAATTGGTTATAGTAGAGAAGGTAGCTGCAAGTCCCATAAAACTCGTTTTGTAAAAATTAACCATGGGACATGCAACTACCGTGGGAAATCAGGTCATATTGCACACAATTGTACAATAACAAAAATTATGTATTTGAATCATAAAAGCTAGCTGGTTTGGATTCCTAAAATGGAGATTCTTGTTACACCTAATAAAAAAGGACCTTAACTAAAATGGGTACCAAAAAGATGATTATGTTTTTATAGGTACCCCAAGTAGCTTGAAAGGCAAAAATATGGTATAATCTCAACTTGCTTGAGTTTGATAGTTTGTGCTCTTGATGTTTGTGTATATAATATATTGATGTGTTTGCATATGTAAATTTTTGGTATGGAGATGCTTTTGTGCATGTTTTGAGATGTGAAATTGAATTTTAAATGCACAAAATTGGATTTTCATGTTTTTGATGCATAAATCTTGTTTTGTCATGTTTATTGGATCTAAACAAACTTGTACAAATGTTCAAATTTGGATGAAAAAATTTTTGGACAATTTTGTGCACATTTTAAAGAAAAATTCATGTTTTTGATAACTAAAATACAATATGTGAACTTATGTGAGTTTTTTTTGCAGTTTCAACATCTTTTATATACCTTTTTATACTTGCATGAAAGTGTTGAATATGCTTAAACATGAATTCCTTGATAATATGTTGATTTTATGCATGTTTTCAACTAAATTTATGCTAATATTAGGCTTTGAATACATGAAAATGGTTTTTTCATGATTTTGATGCATAAACAATGTTTAGACATGTTAATGTTGCTTTCTAGACTTATTTAAAAATTTGAAAATTATCTTAGACTTATTTGTGCACGCTTGAAAAATATATTATGTACTATTTTGACAATAACTTACACAAATTTATGATATGAGGATGCTTTTACAAGTCCGTCATTTTATTTATGAGTACAAGGGTTGAGAAGTCTAAAATGCACAATTAACATGCATGTAGTATGTTTTTAATGAGTTCAAAGAGTGAGAGACATGTTAAAGTGTTGAGTGGAGGAAAGAGATGTGTTGAATGCATAAGTTAAATGCTGACTAGTGCTTAATGTTGTTTATCTATCCAAAATGGGAGCTAAATATTGAATTAAGTGTAGTTTACATTTTCCTAAAATTAAGCATCAAGTCTATGAATCAAATTTGAGAAAACTATTTTTAAACTCGGATGCTTATTTGAGGTGGAGTATATTGAACTGACAAGGGGTTAATTGTGCATAATTGTCCTTATCAAAACGAAGGAGATTGTTGAATATGTATGTTTAATATGGATTTTGATGAGACAATATAATACACAATTAACTATTCAATTATGAAAAACTATACTTAATTAGTCAAACAATATGATGAATAATATGTTAGAATATATATGCGTATTTTGCATGTTTTTGTGAAGATTGTGTATGTTTTAACAAGAACAAATTAGTGATGAACAGTCTTAGTTGAGAAGCAAGTCAAGAGCTAGACTACTTCATTCACTAAGGTACGACAAACTTAAGACCAAAGCTCAACAAGTCCAAAAATACAGAGTCATTGGTTAAAGGTCACGTTGAGGGCTCAATAAGTCCACTCCTCAAGGCACGACAAACTGAAAGTCTAAAGCTCGACGAATTCAAAGAAATGCATAGTCTTGATCGAGGATCCTGTTGGGGCTCAATATATTGAATGGTTAAAGCGTGACAATTTCAAAACCAATACTCGACAATCTTAAACATACATAGCTCTGGTCGATGGTCAAAACTAAGACGTGATGAATGTAAGGCACGATAAGTCTGAGGCATAACAAATTTGAATTCAAGACTTGATGAAGTCCACGTGAGTAAAGACTTAGTCCATGGATAAAATGAGTGCGCAACACTTTATGGCATGACAAGATTTAGGGACAATAATTTAAAAGCATGAGCTGATATGGCAAAAAGAGCTGTTGAAGGGCATTTAATTCTTGACAACTTAAAGATGTTATCTCTAACGAACATTTAAATTTTTGAAAGCTATAAATACTCTGTCCTTGGGTGATTTAGAAGAGTAGAGAAGTGTGGAAATAAAAAGGCAAGAATTGAAAAAGCTATTACTTGCAAACAAACAAATCATTAATTTTCTTGTTCTCTTATTCATTAAATTGTAAATATCTGTAAAGAGAGAAAATTATTCTAGTAGTCTATTATTGTATCTGCTATCCATAAGAGAGGATCTAGAGAGAGAAAGGAAATATTTTATTTCCTAAGTATTTTAAAAGCAATGTATTGCTTAGCTTGAGCGTGTATTTATCATGATTAATAAAGTGATTATGAAGTCCTTGATGGGAGGCATTGGAA
The DNA here is from genome assembly GCA_024138025.1 of Combretum micranthum. Taxonomy (NCBI): domain Eukaryota; kingdom Viridiplantae; phylum Streptophyta; class Magnoliopsida; order Myrtales; family Combretaceae; genus Combretum; species Combretum micranthum. The sequence goes on along the minus strand of JAMXBD010003727.1, from coordinate 33,656 downwards.
GATCATCGAGAGTAGGAAGTGGGTCGAACTCCACGTTAAATCTGGACTTATATTTTCTATCCTTATCTCTTTTATATTTCATATTATAATCTATTGCTATATTATACACTGCTGTCAAAGCTAATTTTGACATGATACATTAAAATTAATTGTTTGAGCTTTTGAGGGAAAATACTCAATCCATTCCCTAGCCCCTGACCACACATACATACCCTCTATTGAGTATTTTTTAGTGCATTTTCTGGTTTTCAGCTACCTCCTTTAAGGGGAATTAAACATTAGATTGATTTGGTGCCTAAAGCAACTTTACTTAATAGGCCAACTTACAGGATAAATCATGAGGAGGATAATGAGTTAAAGTGACAAGTGAATGTACTACTGAAGAAGGGGTTTGTGCATAAGAGTATGAGTCTATATTCAGTTCTAGCATTGTTGATACCAAATAAAGACTGAAGTTGGTGGATATGTGTAGACAGTTGAGCCATTAATCATATCATAGTAAAGTATAGGTATCCTGTACCTCGTCTCAATGACATGCTTGATGAACTACATAGTGTCCAATTATTTTCTAAGATAGATTTGAAGAGTGAGTATCATCAAATCTGAATGAAGGCTAGTGATAGATGGAAGACAACTTTCAAGACTAGGCATGAATTATATGAATGGATAGTGATGATTTTTGGCTTGTCCAACGCTCTTAATACTTTCATGCATTTAATGAACTACGTGTTAACGGAGTTTCTAGGAAAGTTTGTGGTTGTTTATTTCGATGATATTCTAGTTTATGGCCCCTAATTTGAAGAGTCATGTGAGTCATTTGACTTTAGTATTTATGGTGTTGATGCAGGAGAAGCTTTAAGCCAACTAAAAGAAATGTGCTTTTTTTTAGGAAGCAAGTTGTATTTTTAGGATATCTAGTTTCTAGAGATGGTATTTGAGTTGTTAAGAAGAAGATCAAAGCCATCATTGAATAGCCTATTCCTACTAATGTTTTTGAGGTTCATAGATTTCACGAACTTACGTCTTTTTATAAGAGATTTCTTCGGGATTTTGGTATTATTGCAGCACCTCTCACATAATTGACTAAAAAGGGAGTTCTATTTGAATGGAATCAAGCGGTACAATACAGCTTTGATTTGATTAAGCAAAATTTAACTACACCGCATGTGCTCATACTTCTAGATTTTAATAAAGTGTTTGAACTCAAATGTGATGCTTCAAATGTCGGGGTTAGTGTCGTGCTTCTACAAGAAAGATACCTTATTGCTTATTTCAGTAAAAAGCTTCATGGAGCAGCATTGAAAATTCCCATCTATGACGAGGACTTCAATTTGTTGATTTGAGCTCTTATCTTGTGGCAGCACTATCTTTTACCTAAAGTATTCATTATATTTACTGTTCATGAGTTACTAAAGTGTCTTAGAGGTTGAAGCAAATTATCCAAAGTCATGCATGATGGGTAAAGTTTTTGGAGACATTTACCTACACTATAAAGTATAAGAAGGGAAGTAGTAATGTGGTAGCTAATGCATTATCTAGGAGGCATATAATGCTTAATTCATTGCAGGCTAATTGTTGGGTTTTGAGCAAATTATGGATCAATATAATGATGACATGTTGTTTGTTTCAATTATGGAGGCTTGTAGCAAGGGAAAATCTTTGAATGGTTATCACATGATGGATGGTTATTTATTCAGACATAGGAAAATATGTATTCTACAGGGTTCCATGCATGAGATGTTGGCTCGAGAAGCTCATGCTAGGGTCTTCCTAAACATTGTGGCAATCATTGGACGCTTAATGCTTTGCACAAACAAATTTATTAGCCTAGCACGGCTAAAGATGTTCATAAAGTGGTAGAGAGTTGTTTGTGTGTAAAAAGGTTAAGGGCAGGAGTGCACCATAGGAAGTGACATTCCTACTAAACCTTGATTGCGACTAAGTATAGATTAGCTACCTAGACCTCAGTGGGATCATGATTCTATTTTTGTAGTATTTGACATTTTTAGCAAGATGACACATTTTATTCCTTCTCACGAAACTGATGATGCAGTGTTTATTGTAGGATTATTAATGCAAGAGGTGGTTAGATTTCATGGCATTCCACAATCTATTATTTTGGATCATGATGTTAAATACTAGAGTTATTTTTAGAAGACATTATCGCAATGGATGAGTACAAAAATATTGTTTAGTACTACTTTTCATTTGCAGACAGATGGACAAACCGAAGTCATCAATAGAAGCTTGGGTGCATTATTAAGACCAATTATGGGTAAGAATATAAAAGATTGGGATTATTACTTACTTATTATCGAGTTTACTTACAATCGATGAGTTTATAGTGTTATGGGAAGAACACCTTTTAAAGTGGTCTATGGGTTTAATCCAAATTCACCCTTAGAGTTGCTACCTAAATAGTCTACCAAAGAAGATCATCAAAGTGGTATAGAAAAGATACAACATATACCATGATTATATGAAAAGGTTTATGATCATTTGCAAAGTCAAACTGATAAAATCAAGCAAAGGAAAGATAAGAGAGGCAGACATGTTGTATTTTAGCCTTGAGATTTAGTTTAGCTACATCTCAAGAGGGATAGATTTCCTAGGAAGAGATGGCAAAAGTTAGCTCCTTGGGCACTTGGTAGAGTTTTTGCTACTTTTAATATTGCATATTATCTCCTTATGTGATTGATGAGTTTGAGTCATATTTGAGGGAAAATCTTCAAGAGCCCAAGGAATATGATAGGAATCATGGGTTAAATGGTCTTATTACATGAGTTAGAACTAATGGGTTTGCAAAACTTAGTTCGGCGAATATTGAATAAAGATATGCTTGAGGATGAACGTGACTATTTTTATGGATATATGATCCATTGTGCAGGTGATCATGATTCGCTTTGTGTTTAAGTGGAAGAAAATAAGGATTTGGAGCATTACCTAGGGTACACGAGTGACAACACAAATTGTGTTGAAAACAGAGCTAAAGACACAAAGAAAGGGTACTTTTGTGCACTACACAAAAGAATACATGACTCGTGTAGGTAAGTCATGTAGGCCTTCTATGTGACATAAGGATGAGTACACGACCCATGGAGTAACTTGTGTACTTGTCAAGTTGTGCAATGTTCCAGGGTACATGAACACAAGCATGAGGCTTGTGTTAGTAGTCATACGAGGATCAGAATTGATGAGTTATATTGATTTAAATTATCTTGTTAAGTTATTTTTAGTAGGTTTCCTTATTAAGGGTGTTTCAGTAATTTGATAGTATTTCAAACTGCTATAAATAGTCCTGGTTATGATAGGAACTCTAGACTTTAATTGTAACTTAAGTTCTTGAATACAAATTGACAGCTCTTCTCTATTTTCTGCTCTTCATTTCATTCTTGTGATTAAGTGAGAGTTCTTGCAATGTTTTATCAATCATGCATCAGATTGATTAATTAGATGACTGTTTCAATCTTTTCTTAGTATGTTATATCCTAAAAAAGAATCATTCATATCTCTTTTTTGTTTAGTTTCTCATTAAAAAATCCTAAAGCATGAACACATAAAAAGGATGTGTAAAAGTCCTACCAAGAGAAACCTTGAGGACGACTAGTATATGGATTCTACTTTGTATCAACATGAATAGGATTCCATATACTTCAACTATTGGTTCTATCATGTATATCATGTTATGCACTTGACTAGATATTAGCATGCTTTGAACATTACCATTAGATACCAATCAAATCCAAGTGAAAGTCACTAGATTTTAGTTAAGAACATTCTAAAGTACTTGAAAAGAACCAACGATGTGTTCTTGAGGCGCTTACAAATTGAAGAAATCATGGACAAAAGATTTGTTTGTGTAAAAAATAGGCAAGTTTGATAACCTTTTCTCTCAAAATAAAATGGAAATCTTAAAAATCTCCACTGAGATGAATAACAAAGAAGACCAGATAATTTGGGCTAAGTCAAAAGATAAATCTTATGTTATTAAATTTGGTTACCACACAATCAATGGTAATTTCTGTAAATTTGATATATCTACTACATCTTCATCTTATCATATATGTCATAAGAGAGTTTGGAGATCTATATGGAGCACTGAGCGTAAGCCAAAGTAATAACATCACCCATAAAGGCTTTGTTCTCATTTTTTGGCCGCTTAGTTTTCTTGTAAATATGGGCAATGCCTCTTGGTTTCATTGTGGCTTGCTAGAAACAGTAGAATACTTTTCTTTTTCTTTTTTAAGTGTTCTCGGGCTAGACCTATTTGGTTTGCATACTGTCACATTCATATTGGTTCCATTAATACTTCAAGAGTGGATAGAAGGTTAGAATCGTGGTTGGATTATATTCAAAATTCTATTTCAGACATTAAGGATATGTTTCATCTTTTTGTTGTTGTTCTTTGGATCATTTGGAAACATGAAAATAAATGCATCTTTTATCATATTGATCCATGTCCTGATATTGTCATTAGTCACATCATGTTTGAATTTAATTAATATAAAAAATTTAGAGGGGAATTAGAAGTAGAGTTGGAATAGATCAAATCATCTCAGAAACTTGGTGATTCGTCCTCTTTTGTGAAGCCATAATCATTAACTCTCTTATTCTCTTGTACAAAGATTAAGGACAAGCAAACGCATCTTATTCGTGTCGAATGTAGTCAATGTGTGGAGATGAAACCCCAAGGATTGTACGAGACAAGTTATGCCCCTCCTACAATTGGACAACCTTTGGAAGAAAGAGGTGATGAGCGGTTTAGATGTACTAATGAAAGCTCCACACCAATCCAAAGTACCTCAACACAGATGCAACAACGAGAAGTCTTAAGAAGAATCTTGTGTGATATTCAACATCAAAGCCAAGTTTCATAAAGATTAATTGTGATGGAGCTATGTGTGTGGAATAAAAAAATGCAGATAATATAGTTTTCTGTGGAATCAGTTGGAAATTTGTTGGAGGCTATGACATACTACATTGGTGTAATGGACATTTTACTAGCTAAAGCAATTGGCGTGAGGGTGGGACTTCTTATTGCCAAGTGAAGGAGATGGGAGCATAAGTCTTTTTATGGGAAAATGACAAATTTAGTACATGAACTTTCTATAAAAATTAAATTTTGTATTTGAATTTTAAAATGGTTAATTTAAAACATATCAAACTTTTTAAACTATTTTTGCTAACCCACTAATATTATTTACTTTATTTCCTAATGTGCAATAGATAACCTATCAGTGCTACATGGTAATAGGAGAAATAGTTAAAATTTAATAATATGTTGTTTTTTTTATGTCTGTAAATAGAGAAAATGATGTTAACGGGTAAAAAAATATCTATAAAAAGGTTTAATTAAATATTAAATTGATCGTTTCATAAAGTTCAAATATCAAATAAAATTTTCATATGAGATTTATGTATCAAATTTGATTGTTATCTTATCTTTATTTCTCTATCACTAACACTTACACAATTATGGTGCATAATACTTCAACTGTAGCAAGGAAAATCAGGCAAGATTAAACAGGGCGTGGACAAATGTGTCTTTAAAAGTTGGAAAAAACAGATACAGACTCATCTTTCTATGAACTTTGTACGAATAGGAGAGAACGTTATTATAAAAGGACGACCTGCAAGAGAGTTTGGGACCTTGGGACCAATACCAAAGTTCATGAACAACAATAAGTGCAAAATAAAGGAGATTTGGGTTAGGTTAGGCCCTAAGAAGGTAAGGTAGAGGAGAGGACAATGGTACACCCTATAAATTTTGGAAATTCTTAGCTCAAGTCGCTTTTTTTTTATACGGCAACTTATGTACAAGTTGAAGTGTCTTAGGTAGTGTATTTTGTTCCAGATTTAATATATTTTTATTCCAAGTATAAAAAGTGGTAGGTCCAATATATTTATCCTAGATTAGTGTATTTGTTCTAGGTGAAAAAAATGTACTAGACATATGTTAGGTTAGTACATTTTATCCTAAGTGCGACTTGAGCCAACGGTAACCCTATAAATTTCAATTTGAAATGAGCATAATAATTGGTACTTTATACTATTTATTTGCTCCACTATGAATACCATAAATATAATAAAAAGATATTAATGGCAAATTTGTATATAAAGATAGTCGCTATCCTTTTAAATTTGTATTTGCTTTGTCCATTTTCATATGCATTTTATTCATATTGGTACTCTATCTGAATCTTATTTGTTTTTTTATCTATATCTGATTTACTTAATTTATTTATAATGAAAAATATATATTTTTCATCTGTATCTTTTTTTTTTTTACAAACATTTATATGAAAATAATAAAAAATAAGATTTCAAAACAATCGGAAAAAAATGAAACAACAAGACCCTTAGTCTAGTTTTGTTTGATGTAAATATACTTCAGACAATTACGAATAGATTCCAAGCCCGTCGATAAGGCAGGCCATTTGAATTCTAGAAGCAAAAGTTCGTATATAACTTTTAGCAAACAACATTACTATTCATAATCTTTTACTGATGGTTTTGTTAGTTTATCAAGAGCAAGTGAGTATTTATTAGAGTTATGGAAATGTAAAATATTCTGAAAAGAGTTTAGAGCATCTATTTGCCACGCAATTAGTCCTGGGATGTATCTTACAATTGGTGCTTTATTTGTTCTTTTGCATTATCATACCCGGATTTATTGGTCGCTCTTAAGTTAAGTCAATGAAACCGGGGTCCGTCCCTTCGTTTCAAATAGATTTGTAGCACTCTCGTCGCATGACTAACGGCATCAATTGCGACTTAGCAAGATCATATTAAATAAGTAATGGCGGTCAAGGAGTTCTTGGGTGATATAGACGTGCTTCTATCTCATGGCATCTTAATGTCAAAAAATTATTTAGAAAATATTGAATGATGAAGAAGATTTGATAATTTCAATTTCTTTTCAGTAAAGTCAAGGGTTTCTAGTTTTTTCTAGTTTGAAGAGGACTAAAAATTTAAACTTATTTAACAATGAATCACTTATAGAAGTTAGGGTGTATTTATTTTGAAAAAGGAAAAGAAGAAAAAGAAAAATCTAGCGGATTTGGGTGATATGGATGTGCTTCTATATCATGACATCTTTGAGCCAAGAAATTACATAAATGATATTGAATGATGAACATTATCTGACAATTTGGATTTCCATTCAGTGAATTTGAGTGTCTGAGTATTTAGTCAAGTTTCGTTAGAGTTTCATGTTTATAATTTATTTTACGATGAATCACGTTGTAGAAGTTAGAATGTAACTGTCTTTTGGGGTAGAAAAAAAAACAAATAAATGAAATAAAAATTTACCAAATTATTTTTGAAATTTGTTATAAATAAAGGCTTAAAATTGTTAAATATTATTGCAGTAGTTTTAAAAGATTGCCTTACTAGTAGTTTTTTGATTGCAGTGTACTTTCTCTACATTCTAGAAGCATTTTATGGTTGTTAATAAACTTTTAATTACAACAATTATTAGAAAGGTTTGAAAAAAATTTCATAAAACAAATGCCCACTAATGGGAGGAACTACTGCTATTTCTTATTAATGGCCTTTCAATGAAGAAGTTTTTCCTTTCATGGTATATTTCACCGTTTACATTCTCGACGATTGACCTTCGTGTGTATTAAGGAATATCTAGTATAAAAAGAAAAAAACAAACAAACAAAGATCAAAATTAAGTGTTCGTGATTGCTCTACAAATTATGGATGATTTCTATGACATGAAAGATAAGGGTTTCCATGATCTTCTTGATGGAAGCAGTTCAATCCACTATTTAATAAAAGCGATACTTATAAAAAATTACATAATTAAGTTTTTCAAGTTCAAATCTTAGATTGCAAGATTCGATCAGTATACCGTGAAATAGCTCGCGGAAATAAGGCTCCTTTTTCACCTCTTAATAAATTTTCATTTTTTCTTTTTCAAGCAATGCATGTGGGCTGTTGTGTGGTCGCTTGTCCTAGCGAATCCAGCGAAGTGACAAAAAGTGATATTCATATATTATCAAATAACGCAATAGAACTACAGCAGAAAGCGATCTTCGTTATTATATTCATACAAGTGGAAAATCTTTACTGCTGCATGTGCATGATTTATAATTTATAGTTAGCCGTCCAAGCTGGATACTCTATGTAAAGTTAGTATTGCGATTTTTAGCTGAGAGAATAATACTTCATGATGACTTACTATCATAAAAAATAATAAATAGTAATTCACATAAAAATATATATAAGTTATTATCCAATGATTTATTTTTAATCTTTTCATAACTACCTATTATTGTAAGTGATATTTCGTCAGTAGAGATTAGATGGATCAACAACCAAAAAAGACTCATTAGTGATGCATCAAGAGGTTGTCTAAAGAATAGAATCCATTAGAATTTGTTTAGTCCAGATGACATACCTCAAGTTAGTATCGAACTATAAGAGAATTAAAGGAACATAATCTGTAAGGATTCATTTAGTCTAAATGGCATACCTGAAGCTCTTGAGCACTATTTATAAAAGATAACCATATCAGAATGGGACCCACATTATACTTTTTTGTTATCTGTTGTAATTCTCAATTGATCGCTAACCTGGACCCACATTGGTAGGTGGATACTTCTATGGAGGGTGGTCTAACTAAGATGGCGACCAGTCTTACTGTGGTACCCCTCGGGAGGTTCAAGTTATCCTCCTAAAGACATAGGGAACCGATATAGTGTAACATATTTCCAAAGTGATGTAGCTGAGAGGCGTGGAGACATGTTATAGAGATGAGTTCAGTAGATGAAGAGTGTCCTGGTGAGAGTATAGCCCAAGTTGAGTCTTCGAGTGCATCAAGAACTCTAGAACAATGAATGATCTGGGTCATTGGGCCAAGATAGCTTTGAGCATCCAAGGGGCCTTTAGAAAGTTGCAAGTGATTAACTTTGCTAGTGTTGGGTCTATTAGGCCCCTAGTTGAGATACTCCTATGACAAGTTGCACCGCCACACCACCCTCTCAACACTCTATTTATGGAGTGAGAAGGAGAGTAGAAACTCAAACGAAGTCTCACGAAGCTAATGCTAGGTAACCAAGGTACTAACAAATTGCCTTGGTTCCAAGTCTAAGTTGCATCCCCATTGCTTATGAGTTGAGCTGCATCCCTATTGTTTATTATCTAACTTGGACCCAAAGTGGTAGATAGATACTTCTATGGAAGGTAGCTGAACTAGGATGGTGACTAGTCTCATTGTGGTACCCTAAAGGAGGTTCAAGTTCCTTCCCCATCCCTCTACCCTCCCGACCACCCTAGTACTCTCATTGTGGAGTGATAAGGAAAGTAGAAGCTTAAACGAAGGCTCAGGGGACAACATAGGGTAACAAAGGTAGCAACTAATTGTCTTGGCTCCAAGTCTAAGTTGCATCCCCATTGCTTGTGAGCTGACCTACATCCCCATTGTTTGTTATTTGACCTAGACCTGAAGTGGTAAATAGATACTTCTATAGAGGGTAGCCAAACTAGGATAGTGACCAATCTCATTGTGGTACCCCAAGGGAAGTTCAAGTTATCCTTCAGGAAACATGGAAAAGCAAGGTGGTGTAACGTGTTTCCCGAATGGTGTGGAGAGCCATGGAGATATGGTCTCAATATGGTCCAGAGAGGAGATCGGTAGAAGAGGATGTCCCGGTAAGGGAATAGCCTAGGTTAAATCCATAAGTGTACCAAGAACTTCGGGTCGATGGACGGTCTGGGTCCTTGGGCCAGGACAACTTAGAGGGCCTTATGAAAGTTGTAAGTGATTCACCCTACTAGTGTTGGGCTTGTCTAGCCTTTAGTTGAGATATGCCCATCAACACTTATATCATGAAAATATCACCTATATAATCATTATTTTTTATAATAAACACAGTTGATATAATAGATTAAGAGTGTTCATGGTTCGATTAACCGATCCATAGCCTATTTTTTAAACATAACCATAATAATTGGTTTTTTAATATTCCAATCCTTAACCAGTCCATTATAAATGGTTAATTGCCTTAATAGTTAACCATTTTTTCAGTTAATTTTTTCGATTTTTAACTATTTAATGTAATGGTTTCAACAAATCAAAGTGATAGTTTCAATAATTTTTATTTTTTAACCTTTATCATAGAGTTTTTCTTTAAATCATTATATATATTGCAAGAGATAAAAAAAAAAAGGAAAAATCAAATTAATGAAAATGAGAAAAATAAGCTTTTAAATGTATCATCATTAATAAAATCAAACCAAATCAATTATCACATTAATTCTCATCAAACATAAAATAAAATATAGTACTTTAATCAAAACCCTGGAAACATTTTTTTATGGCTATAAATTGAAACAAAAATCGAAAACTAGAAAAAAAAATAAAAACCTTAATCCTAAACCGAAACCAACGAATTGGTTAACCGTAATTTTTGGATTGGTTTACGTTTTCGGTTCGATTTTTTGGTTTCATCGGTTTTTTGCACACCCTTATAATAGATATTTTGCTTTTACTCTAATAATTACTTATTTTATTTTTTATACCAAGTGAACATTATAATAGACATGTAATAATCATCACAACTCTTAGTACATTTTCATTGGATTGAAATTTAATTCTTCTCCTATTTCATATAACGAAATAAACGAACAGTTAAAATTTATAAGATATCAACGTTGACATGAGATTATTATCTATGTGATTTTTCTATACAAGTTTCTTGTAAACCATACCCCTGAACTTAAAAGTGAAGGGATTTTTTTATTCCATTAGCAAAAAAAAAAAAAAAAAGAAAAAAGATATAAGTTAAAACTTCATTTTCAAACTAAAAGCCATAGTTGTTAAGATTTGATTTTAACAATTCACTCGTTCCTTCAATCAAGTTGAATAAAATCCTGAAATATAAGGATAACAAATATTACAAGTTGAGAATAGAATAAGAAGCCTAGGTACATCATAGGTGTCAAACCCCATAATATTAAATATTGTCATATCTTATCATCACTTATTACCCTAGTTTCCCCCCACCCTCGTTATCCTAGTAGGTGCCAAACACTCCTATTTTCAGCACAAGACCAGTTTGCTGTAGTATAATTAGGGTTTGTGGACATTGAAAATCAAGTACCAATCTCACCAACTTCCTGGATGTGATTAAAGCAAATATTATAAGTTCTGTCTTTAACTACCATAAAGTAATAGGTCACTTTTAGATAATGAAAGTATAAACAGCAATAGCATATTCCAGCTGCACACTCAAAAAAAGCACCTTAGTCAAAATAAGAGTAGTCATTAGGGCATAGTAACTTTGAAACAAACTAATTACTTTTGTCCACTACGTTTTTTCATCACTTAATTCTCTTTTTTCATATTTATATCTTGGTAGCTTGCAAATTCGTCAAAGATTGTTAAAAAATATAGGAGAAGACATGTAGTAGATGATCTGTTATATTTATATTTTTAAAAACTCACATTTAGGAAATTTTCAGTTTTATATCCCTCCTTAAAAAGTAATTCTAAATATTTATTAATATTATTTAAGAGATCTATATAATAAAATTAATACATAACACATATTAAAACTAAAAAAAAAAAAAACAATTTTATGGGTTCCTTAACAATAAACCCCAAATTTTACAAAAACCTCCTGGGATTCTTCACTATTGGCACCCGCGCTCAGAAAACAGCGTTAATGCTGGACTAATTACCTCTATTTTACGGTAGTATGGATGTTTGCGATTCATGTGAACGCTCAAAATTACAGCCGCATGGCACTTTTCCATTTATTGTATTGTTATTGGCCATTACGAGGGAAGTAGCACTGTGTGTTAGATAACTTTTAAGAGGAATGAGTGGAAATGAGGAGGAATGAAAAAAAAGAAAAAAAAAAAAAGAAATGTCATTTTTTATTTTATAATTTGGATACACAAGAAATAAATTGAAGAAAATTTCTTTACTCTCCATATTGGGTTTACATCACTGAAAATAAATTAGAAGAAATGAATTATGTGTTTGAGAATATTACCATTATGTTTGATATAATAAACTTAGATATTGGGGATTTTTTTTAAATAATTTAGACCCATTCAAACGCTAAAGAGAAATATCGTGGTTTTCGACTCAATTTCTTTATTTCCTGAAATTTTCACTTTATTTGTAACCACAATCCAAAAAAAAAAATGTGTATTCTTCTATAATAAATTCTTGATTTCTTTTCACTTTTATCCGACCAAACATAGTGTGTCATTGTGGCAAAAAAAAAAAAAACATAGTGTATGATTTCCCGTCTAATCAGATGGCTTTTCAACAGTAATTTATATAGGTCGTAAACCATTTGTATGACTGATTTAGATTGAAAGAAAATGGATCTTTGAGCAGATTTAGCTGTAAAAGAAAAATAACTAATAATACAGGTGTCTCAGACACAGCTATACACAGAGAATATGGAAAACCATGTTAATTGTAGTAATTATTTGTTAAAGTTGTCCTACAAATTAAATATTGCAAAATGAAAAGGTCCTACATGCTATAATTGTCAAACATGCTATAATTGTCAATCTCAAAATGTTTCCCCCTTTTCCTCCATTCAAATAATATGTAATACTCATTCACATGTTATATATTAAGGTCCTCCATCTTAATCTAGAGGACAGACATCGATTGAAGCAGACTCAAAAGGAAAAATGGCAAAAGCATGTATTAAATGACCAAGGTAGAATTGTCAATTGAATATGATAGTAACTTTTATTAAGTTCTATAAACACAGTTTACTAACGACTTTAGTCTCTATGATATGAACACAGGTTTTCTCATAATTGGATTCGATTCTCCCAATAGATAATCTGCTAGAAAGAAAGAAAATAACTTGAGCTAAATTTTGGACAAATAATGATCACTCATGCTGATAGCCTTCACACGCAGTAGATCTTTCACATTTTTTCAAATGAGAGGTATTAGATTAAATCCTATTCTCTATTATAATACCGAAAAAAAAAATAATAATCACTTGTACTACTAATTGTGTCAAGTCCGAGAATGATATAATACTAATGACAATGCACACAAAATGAATAGATACCACACGAGAGAGAATGAAATAAATTAACTAGTAATTTCATTGGATTTTGAAATTAGGTCAATAAATTATTGATAAATTACTTAAATTTCTAATTTATTTTAAAGAGAAAATGTCAAGTTTTATACTAAAAAAATTAGTTTGGCACTTGAATTTTAAAGTAGTCATATTAGGTATAAACTTTTCATTATTATATTTACACCTCATTAACATCATTTACATCTAATTTCACAATCATACATTTATTAAAGGAATTAAAGAGGATTATTTTTTTTTTTAATCACTAAAGAAAGTTTATTTTTTCTTCTAAAGAAAAAATGATAAATCTAGGCTCTAGTACCAAAGTTATTGTTGACAATCGAGGAAAAAATATAAGTTTTCTTTCTTCTATAAAAAAAAAAAAAACTCTGAAAAGGTATATCTAGCAACCTTATACTATTATATTGATTTGATGATGACATCATACTATTATTGAACTATATGGTCTTACATCACACAGTTTCTTAATAAAATCGCACCGACAAAATTTAGTGGAATCAGATCATCACACCAATTTGAAGAAACTTTTTCAAATAAATATCTTATAATTATATCTATTTCAACTTTACCTGTTTAAAAAATAAATAAAATTTAATACTCTATAAAACTAAAAGATTTGATATCTAGAAGAATATAACCAATCCTATAAAATCTTAAAATACACACAACCAATTCTAACAATATATATATATATAATAACAATTAAATCATTTCTACTCTAATGAAATAGAATTCTCCCATATATATATATATATATATATATTTCTTGATCTGCGTTAAAAAAGGTTTAGCAACAAAATGCTACACTCGATAGAATATATATTGAAAGCCATATTAACCTTGTTTGATTCTTTTGTTAAAGTTGTTCAAGAAATATCGCGACCTAGTAAATGGCTTTGAATTGCAAAATGAAAAGGTCACTCCTCTTTTGAGCCGGGCATAGACTGGAAGGAATTTGAACACGGACATAGATACTATATAATTGTCGATCTCATGCTGTGTGGGTTTTATTGTCGTGAGTTATTTGTTGTGAAAGTCATTATATAATTAAAAGCTTTCCCCTTTATTCCTCATTCAAATGTGATATAATAATCATTTCGCATGCTAGTATATTGAACTCAACCATTTAATCTAGTTGACAGCCATCGTAAACCCCGAGATTTTTCATATAAATATAAATAAAATAGATAGAAATATAAAATAAAAAATAAATAGCTGATTTTGAACCCAACTGAAACTCTAGATTGAAACTGTAAGTAGTATTGGTTCAGTCTATGGTTTCAAACCTTAAAATAAAACTTTTAAATAAATAAAATATAATTTACAATAGTAGGTATAAAAGCTAAAATGTAAAAGCCTTAAACTAAAGATTCTATGTATACCTTAGTATTCAAAATATTTAATATCACTAATATGCAAATTTTCATCTACAAATATTATTGAATCAGTATTTATCATACATGTCACTTGGATCCACAAAATTGATTTTTTTCACAAGTTCATATTTTTCTCCACTCCTTACATAGTTGTTGGTCATGAATTCACCATCTTCCCTTTGTTTTTGTATTTCTATATATCCTAACTTCCTTACATTTTCTTATTTTCATTTTCACATTCTCATTTCTTCTCAAAATTTTTTTAGCTTCCTATACGCAAACAACGAATTAAAATCCTCAAAATAAACGATATAATTATACTTGATTAGCTTAATAAATTACCTTAAAACTAAGATAATTATCAACTAGCTAATACTATATTAATATTTATATATAATATAAATAAATACGATACAGAATATGTCCAAACTGCATACAAATTTACGGAGCAAATTACATAGGATTTATCACAGCCGAAACATGATAAAATTTGCATACATTTTTTACTTTTAAAGCCAACAAAATACACACAATGACCAACCAAATCTAGCCAATTCAACACACAATTAATGAAGCAAATTTGGCAATTTGAACAAGCAACTTTCGGTGGAAAATTTGCAACCAAAGCCACTCATCCTCTTCTCCTTCCTTTCTTCTATATATATATATATATATATATGCATAATAATGAGCAAGCAAACAAGAACAATAAAGTCTTAAATTCTTCAATCCAAACTATCACAGAAACCATGACCAAACCATCCCCAAACCAAACTCATCACAAACATTAGTAGCTTGGATCAAGAAACACACCTCCATTAAAATACTTGAACAATGTTTCTAAGGTAAGTTAATTTAGTTTAAGTTAGTTCCTTATTGAAGTAATAATTTAAAACTTTTTCTGACATCCCTAGAATCCGAACCAATACAAATCCAAGCTTCAACAACTCACAAATCGGATCCAACAAGGTAAATTAACCTAAACCCTAGTTGCACTTTTTCAAATTCGAAAATTAAAGATCACATAAATGTTGATGCGTTATGAGTTGATATATATAGATATACGTCACATAGAAACACTTAGGAATGATTTGGGAATGATTCTGACGTAGAAAATTGATGAAAAATAAACTGGTTCATTGGAGAAGACGATGAATAGTACCAGCACCGGCCTAAAGCCGATAGATTATACCCCAACGCTGGTGGCTTATCATGATAGGTCGGCGGTGTAAATGATCACGTAGTCTGGAACAGAGGCTACGTAAAGTTTATTTTTACTTAAAATGAATGAACGACGACCAACTTGAATTCTACATCGGCAGCATAGGAGCCAGTATATGTGGTAAAGCTGGCAGCTTATAAGCCAGCGTACCCTGACACAAAATGATATGTAAAACCTAAGAATGCTAGCAGCGTTGGAGCCGACGTACATACATGTTTTTCCTACTTGAAGTATGTATTACACGAACAGAATATATATATATATATATAAATAAATAATATGCTTAATAGTTGATAACGTCTAAAACCCTAAAAACTATAAGGAAATATTAAGTATTATAAGTAACTATAATCTTAAATAATGGTTTTATATAGATAAAAAGATAAGAATGGAAATTGAAACAAGCTAAAATTATGAATAATGTGACTTCTAAAAATAACATAATAATTATATGAAGTATATAAAAAGAAACACGACGACACTAAATAATAGTAAACAAATATAAGTTACTATAATGTGCCAGTTAGAGAATAACATAAAAGTAGTAATAATAACTATGAAGATATAAGCTTATTAAATATATTTTTTTTTTCAACATAGCGCCAAAGTGGTCCCTCTTGTGGAAATTAATTTGTTTTAAAATATAAAAGGTTAAAAATGAGCCCCATGTGTTCTGCCTCTTCTCTCAGCACATGTTAGCTTGCCAACTTACGCAATTTCCAATGGCAAGGAAGAAACAAGAACTCTTGGGCAATCTTCATCAAATCATCAAGTTTTAGATACAAAAATTATAGATCATCTGAAATAACCATGAAATTCCCAATTTATATTCTATATGTGTGTTAATAAATTTATACATACTTTTGATATGTATTGAATATGATTTTTTTTCATGATGAATTATGTGTTTTATTATGTTAAAATATTGAAATATTCTAGAATTTATTAAATATTTAGTTCATAAAATTTTAATTGTATTCATATGTGTAATTTATGATTTGAATGTGTTGAATTAAGTGGAGGAATGCATGTAACTAAGTCCTTATGTAGCAGAATTTTTTAGGCAAAAAATAAAGCTATTAAACACTCATTAAGGCCTTAAGACAATGTCATTAAGTAACAAAAGGTTAAGTCATTAATTGCCTTAATTACAAATGCCTCAAAAGTCAAACAAGTAGATAATATCTACTCTTCAAACTTAAATTTTCGGGCAAAATTTCAGACCTTAGCCAAACCCTTTCTCTAAGCTTCAAAACACCTCTTAACCCTCTCAAAAGCTCCTCCAAGGTGGCATAAGATTAAGCCCTTCATTTTCCATCACTTTTACCACCAAAAGATTGCTAGAGGACCATTAAACTAAAGCCTAAAGTTCTATTGGTGAGTTTGTCTTTCATGTCTTAATCTTATGCATATATGTGATTTCTTGATAATAGGGTGCTTATGCTAAATATGAGAAATGATGTGTTCTATATGTTAATGGTAGTTTAAGTAGTATATTAAGGCTACAAGAACTTATAGTATATGTTTTATGTGTAGCAAGAAGTATGGGTGTTGTTGAATTTGGGAAGAAGATAATTTGGGTAGTTGAAGTGTGGATTTGGAGTTTGAAGTATGATAAGTATTAGAAGTGTTTGAAGTGTTGTATGAAGTTTGCATAAGGTTTAGGACATGTTAGGAGTTGAGAAAAGTTGTTTTTTTTCAAGTTTAAAGTGTTAAAGTTTGAAAAATTTCGTATAACTATCACTACACCTGTCAAAACACCCCTGTTGCCAAGGGTGTAGTGCTCTCGGATCAAAAATTTCATTTCCCCTGAGTTGAAACGGCCTCCAAAACACCCCGTTGCCAAGGGTGTAGTGTCCAAAACACCCCTGTTGCCAAGGGTGTAGTGCTCTCGGATCAAAAATTTCACTTCCCCTGAGTCAAAACGGCCTTCAAAACACCCCGTTGCCAAGGGTGTAGCGCTCGCGGATTTCTTCCCTGACGCGATACTGTTTTGTAAATTGATCATAACTTTTTCATACGAACTCCGATTTGAGTGATTCAAATTGCGTTAGAAAGCTTAAAAAGAGATCTACAACTTTTGTGTTTTGAGTTTTTACAAAATAAAAACTTATCAAGGCCGAATTTTCGTTTCTTTCCAGCTGATACATTTTCCAAACAAAGTTAAAAACTTGTTTTTGTTTGTTTTATGTGTATTTGCTTTAACAAATGGATCTTTTAGACTAAAATGAGATAGATATATGATAATTGATGTGTTATGATGATCGAGTAATATAATTAAGCATGATTTAAGGATATTTGTATGATTTAATAAATTATTGATTATCTTTACTTGTTTTAGGATCTTGTGATAACTTATTTGAATGTATTTGTATGGTTATGTATGAGATTAGTTGAAATGAGTTTAAACTAAGTGTGAATTGTGATAATTCTTGTTGAACAGTTATTGATCCTCGCTTGGCCACCCCCATTAATTCCCAAGCTAATACAGGTACGCAGTAACTTGCTTGTATGCTTGTTAGGATAGGCATACTTAAATTTGATATAAGTTCTAAATGACTTAAGTATTGCTTGAATTGCTTGTGTTTTCACCGTTAAATCCGGTTCGAGGAGCGGTAACTTATCATGATGCAATGATAGGTTAGTGTAGACGCTTAGGCCAATAGTCATGATGCAATGACTAGGCTCGGCGGATAATCGATAGGAATGTATAACCGAGCAACATTTACTTACTCTTGAGAGGAAATAATATAATCTAATTCAATGTTTATGGGAGCATGTGAATTGCTTTATATTATGGATTGAGTTAAGTGAAGCTGAGTAACGGCTATATAACCTGGATGAGATTATTATTTGCAATGTAACGTTATCTAGGAGATATAGGTATTCGGGCTACCTATACAACCCCCTGAGCGTTGTGAGCATTACTCAGGACCCCCAGATATCCTCAGCTTGTCCCGGAGTTTGAATACTCCAGTGTTGATTTGTTTAAGAAATATTAAAGAAAGATAAATGAAGCAATTGTTTTTGCATTGCATTAGTATAGGTGTGTATGGCTTCGCTTTTGTTTGTGTTGCTGTGTACTGGGCCTCTGGCTCACTTTTGCTATTTTCAGGTGTTGATGATGATTGTTATGATGATATGGGATTCGGGTCAGATTGGGAGAAGTTTATGGACGAGTGGGATGAGTAGGACCCTGTGGCGAGAAGTTTTTGAAGAAAGTTTTATTTCATGTGTTCGTTTAACAAATGTATTTTGTATTTTGGAATAGAGGCTTGTTAGTTAAGCCTGGGTTGTATTAAAAGACTTAAAGTCTATTTTCTTCATTTTGTAAGACTTATGTATATTTTGTTGTGTCCTATGCTGGACACAAGGATGTAAATATTTCCTTAAACTATTTTATGTAAATAGATTACTCAAGTGAGTAATCCTTTTGTAAAAGCTTTTATAACAAGTTTTAGTAGTTTTAAACAAACAATTCACATAACTGTAGATTAGGACAACCTTCCATATAATACAAAATTATTATATGTGGTTGGGGACTTAACTTGCTAAGTCTTAAGGATTAGCAGGTCGGGTCTTTACATCATCAATCTTTCGATGTTAATGATCATGCTGATAGTGTTATTCAAGAAGATAATAAGCAGTTTCCGGTTGTCGCTCATCAACAAATACCTAAAGAAACGACGTCCTAGTCGGATCATTTTAAACATAATCGATTGAAATCCGAAAATTACAAGCTTCAATATGTTTCACCTGTGGTTAGCAATGGAATTCAGGTAGCAAAGATTAAGTCTGCAGCTATTGAAAAGGAAATTGATCGACGACAATTTGTTATTGGACACGTTTTTGGGGGAAACCCTAGATTTCATAAATTGGAGAATTTTATAAAGAATAGATAGGGAAAACTGGGGCTTCTTGAAGTCAAGCAAATAAAGATGAATCTTTTTGCTTTCTTTTTTGAATCAGAGGAAGGGAAGATGGAAGCAATGGAGGATATACCCATCACATGATCAATGCCCTCTTTTGGTCCAGGAGTGGAGACAGCAAATGAGTTTTGAGTTTGAAGATTGCATGCAGATTCCAATTTTGATAAAACTTCCATTTTTGCAATGGGAATTTTGGGGTCCTGAGACTCTAAGTTGTATTGGTAGTCTCTTAAGCAAGCCTCTTTATTCAGATCAATGTACTCAGAATAGAAGCAAGCTAAGTTATGCTTGCATTCTAGTAGAGATGAGCCTTACAAGTATCTTTCCTAATTCTTTAACTCTGGAATTAGAAAATGGGGACCAGATTGTACAAAAAGTTGAATACGAATGGCATCCACATCGTTGTACCAACTGTCACAATCAAACTCAGGATCCTGTGGCATCCTCATTGACTAGTAATAAGGAGACTGTTCCTCAAGGCTCAACAGGGGAAGTTATACTTGGTCTTACAATTGAATTAGGGGAAACTATTAGGTAAGAGGAGTTTCAACTTGTAATGAGTGCCAGCCAGAAGAAGAAAGCTAGGCAGGCAAAGAAACATCAGGAAATGAACAAGAATCATGGCTATACCACTAGACTCAACACTAGGGGTAAATTCTCTTCTTTAAATCCTGTGAATAATAATGAGAAATATGTCAATCCAACTCCTTCTCAGAGGCTCCAAAAGCCTCTGGATAGAGGAAGATGTTGTTAAGTTGGAACATAAGGGGTCTCTGCTATGATAACATGTGATTTTGGCTGTGGGTGTGCTTGAATTTAGGGTCAGGAGGCAAAATATTGATATTGTTTGGCACAAGCTGAATATGTTTGGTTGGAACTTTGTTACTACTCATTGCTATGATGATATTGGGAGAATTTGGTTAATATATGACACAAGGAAATTGGTTTTAACCGTGTTGAAAATAGATAGACAGTTCATTACTTGTAAGCTTGAGTTGCAGAATCAATCTTTGATCTAGATAGTGGTATATGGTCTTAATGCTATTAGTCATAGAAGGTCTTTATTGTCTAAATTAGAGGTGACCAATGATCTATGGATAGTCCTTGGTTGGTTCAAGGAGACTTCAATGTTGTCTTTGGGGATCAAGATAGGCTTGGGGGCAGTCCTTTAGACAATGAGCACCGTTCTGAATTGGTAAATTGTATTCATGCCTGTAATTTGTTGGAGATAAGGAACATTCATTTACAGTATATCTGGAGCAATAATCAAGTGGGTGAGGCTAGGATTTGGAGGAGGATTGACGGGGCTCTAGTTAATTCTTAATTTGCAGATGTTTTCTAAGGAGCAGTATCTAATACTCTAGTCCCAATACTATCATATCATTCCCATATTCTGGTCAAATTCCTACAGGTTTCTACTTATGGAAAGAAAGGGTTCAAATTTTTTAATTTATGGTCTACTCATCCCTAGTTCCAATCTTTTGTCTAAGAAGAATGGTTTAAGGAAGATGTAGGGTATGCAGGTTACTGTATTGTCCAAAAATTACAGAGGATTAAAGCTGGTTTGCAGAAATGGAGTAAAACGAGTTTAATGATATCAGTAATCAAGTTATAAGACAAAAAGTTAGAGTAGAGGAGTTACAGAGGAATTTACATTAGAAACCTTTCAACGAGGATTTGATTTTAGAAGAAAAAGTTATAGTCTTGGAACTTCGAAAGCTAATGGATTGGAAGAAAGTTTTTTTGAGGCAAAAATCTAGGATCAATTAGATTCAGTTGGGAGATTCCAATTCTAGATTCTTTTTTAATTCTATAAAGCAGAGAAGGCTTATGAGCTTACTTCCTCATCTAACACTAGAAGATAATTCAATTGTTGAAAATGATGAGGATATTCACAATAGTTTCACTCAATATTACAAAAGAATCATGGGAACTGAAATGTGTGGGAGGAGACATTGTATTCTAGAAGTTTTTTCTACAGGGTACAGACTAACTGAGGAGGATATTCAGCTGCTAATTGGACCTATTTTTGAGGAAGAGGTTAAGGAGGGTAGTTCTCAATAGGGTCTGACAAGGCCCCAGGTGCTGATGGCTTCAACAGCTTCTTTTATAAAACTTGTTAGTCTATAGTTAAGGAAGATTTGGTTAATTTAGATCAGGAAGTAATGACTTCAGGTAAGTTTCTAAAGCAGCTTAGCCTCACTGCTTTAACAATTATTCCTAAAAAACCTAATGCAGATAGGATAGCTAATTTTCGTCTTATTGCTTGTTGCTCTGTGATATATATGATCCTTACTAAGGATTTAACCCAAAGGCTGAGAAGAATTCTCCCTAAATTAATTGTTGGTAACCAATCAGCATTTATTTTAAGACGATCTATTGGTGATAATATCTCTTTGGCTCATGAGTTAGTTCATAATTATCACTTGCATCATGCTCCTCCCAGATGTTTGATTAGAGTTGATCTCCAAAAGGCCTATGATACTGTGAACTGGGATTTTGTTGAGGAAGCTTTACTTGGCTTTCATCTTCCTGAAGCTTTTATCAGAATTGTGATGACTTGTCTTAGAACTACTACTGCCTGTTCTATTCAATGAAAAGGTGTTCCTAGGCCTTATTTTAATGCCAAAAGGGGGCTACGGTAGGGGGATCCCCTCTCTCTTTAACTTTTTGTCATTTGTATGGAATATATTTCTAGATATTTGGGTTTACCAACTCAGCAGCGGTTCATCAACCTGGATGTAAAGACATGAAGCTCTCCCATATAATTTGTGCTGATGATCTGTTGTTGTTTAGTGTAGCTAATGAGGAGTCTATTAAGGTTATTACTGCTAGTTTGGAACATTTCAAATCAATTTTAGGTCTTACAGTAAATCCTAGTAAAAGCCATTTGTTCTTTTCAGGAGTCTCTGATAGTTTAAAGAATAGAATCAACCAGTTAATTGGGTTTAATAAAGGCTGTTTACATATTAAATACCTTGGTATCCCTTTGATAACCAAGAGACTAACTTTGTAAGATTGCAAGGAATTGATTGTGAAGTTGACTAACAGGATTAATCTTTGGAATAATGAACTGCTTTCATATGCAAGAAGATATCAATTGGTTCAATCAGTTTTAGCAAGTTTCCATGCTTATTGGTCTTCCATCATTTTGCTGCTTAAAGTTGTAACTGCCACTATTGAGAGAATCTGCAGGACTTACTTGTGGTCTGGCTTAGCTATGGAACATACTAAGAGCTTAGTTTCATGGCATACAATTTGCAAGATAAAGAAAGAGGGGAGTCTGAGCTTTAGGCCAGTACATTTGGCTAATAAAGCTGCTATTTGCAAGAGAATTTGGAAATTGTTGAATAATGATGGTAGTTTATGGAGCCAATGGATTAAAGTGAACAAGCTCAAGAGGCACAGTTTCTAGAGTATTAAAGCTTCTCCTAAATCTAGTTGGGTTTGGAGGGGAATGCTAAAATTGAGACCTGAACTTATGCATCTTTTTTCTTATGACATTGGGAGAGGTGATCAATTTTTATTCTAGCTGGATCCATGGATAGGGGGTATACCTCTTTTGCAGAGATTCCCAGAAATTGATGTAGAGGCCATGGGTATTAGTTTATTTAGTACAGTTGATAGCCATTGGAGAGATAGATGGTGCTTGGCAGATTCAGAGGATGATAGTATTCAATAAGCATGTAATATCTCTTTCTTCCGCTAATGACTACATAAAATGGAATCCTGCTGTTCAAACTTCAAAGAGTATTTTGAATACTTTGAGACCTTCTTATAACTGTTCCTTGGGTGAATCTAGTATGGAATAAAATTACTGTACCCAGGTATCCTTTTATCCTTTGGATTGCTTTGAATGGTAAGCTTCAACTGAGGATAAGTTGAAAATCTAGGGATCTGTTCAGAATGATTTGTGTGCTTTTTGTGGTGCTCATAGAGAAACCATTAGTCATTACTTGGTTGAGTGTATTGTCAGCAAACAAGTTTGGGACAAACTATCGAGTTATGGGTTATGCCCTGGAAGGATAAGGTGCTGGAGGAGACTGATTTCTTAGTTTCAATGGCGAGCAAGAGGGAAAAGTCAATTGGCAATCCGCAAGAGATTTATTTTAGCTATAAATGTGTATTACATTTGGAAGGCCAGGAATAAGAAGGTGTTTCACAATGAAACTCCCAGTGTTGTTGGCATTCTTCAAAACATTAAGTTCATACTTTTGTATAGATACAAGAATTGTAGTCATAAAGCTCAAATATACAGGTATATAGAGCAGTTCTTGAGAGATTAGATGTGAGTTACAAGGCAATCTCCTTATGAGTTTTGTATCCATTTTTGTTTGATTAATGGAACCTTTTTTGGTGTTTTTACCACAAAAAATAATCAATTTTTCAAATACCAGATAAATGTATATAAATATTCAATAAGATCAAGACAAGAAAAATGAAAATAAATGTTAAATAATAATTGTTATTATAAGACCATTAACAGACCAAAATAAGTAATGGAAACCAAGCCAAATATCAATATAGGACACTAGACACTTATAGAAGTTTAGTTATTAAATCTATGTTTTATTGACGAATATTTTATTCATCTAGGTGACATTGATATTGTGGAAGATATTCCAGCTGATTACTACGATTAGTCACTATGAGCAGGTGAGTAACTCAGTCATATTATACTATTTGTGCTTGTAGTTAGTTGAATATGTAATGCAAAGATAATAATATGATTATCTTGATTAAAATGTCTTGTGATCTAATTGTATGATTGTTAATATACTACTACGAAAGTGATAATATAATTGTATGATGGTGTGAAATAGTATGATGATTATTATGTGTAATGTATGACCGCTATGAAAATGAAAAAGAAGTATTGATTTATTAAATAACCTAATCATGCATTACACTATTGCATTATTACATATACAAATGGGTGACAGCCTGCTATGTATTAATATTTCGGTTCTCTATTAATGCTCAGTTTTTCTAAAGTGTTAGTTCCTCCAAGATTTCCTTTGTTCTATCAGTTCTACGGGAACTAAGTGGCAGTGAAGAACGCCGTCCATAGTTTCGCTTTGAAATGATTAATACTTAGGGAGTTTTTAAGGATTGATATAGAAAATGGTCAGTTAAAACATCATTAAGCTAAGAGTGACAACCCTAAAACGAGAAATCATTGATTTTCCTGTAAACTTAGTCTCTCCTAGGTAGGTGGGTCATAAAGTAATTGTTCTTCAACCCTAAAAAGAAGGCGCAAATCTTTTTCCTATTTAGATTCTATATCATCTAAGCCTGTATTTGAGCATGTGTTTGAGTGATTGCATTACATATGATTTGTTAATAAACTTGCTTGATGTGTAATATGTCTGCTTATTCACTAAGCCGTGGTTTCACTCACACTCCAACAGTCTTTTCAGGTTTACGCTTTGACCTTAGTTAGTTACTTCCAGAAATATGGCTTCGATAAAGGCTTAAGAGCTGGAAGCCTATGGTTCTATTTAGGATAAATGGTTTATATTTTCCATAGAATAGATTAGCCAGTATTATCTTATCAGTTATGTATGTGGAGAATTACAAATAGATTACATGGTTTGTAATAATCTATGATACTCTATGATTGAGATAACAATTATTTACTAATTTATATCTTGCATGTACTTATCCTTCTTATCAAAGCAACTAAAAGATCATGTTATTTGGAAAATATGTCACTCGCCGAAGGTAATCTAATGATAGTATTCAAGTGTGACTTGTCTACTTCTACTAGGGTACCATCGGGGCGTGATAGGCATATATTAAAGCATGCTTACATGGAAAAATGTGCAAAAGCATGCATGGAATGAGTAAGGGTAAAATTATCATTGGGTTAATTTCTCTCATGATACCTAAACTTTTTAAATATAACAAAATTATACCTAAACAAAATTTTTGCCTACAAAAATGCCTAAACTTTTTTATTTTTTCAACAAAAGTACTTTTGGCTTAATTCTAGCCATTACTCCAACGAATTCCTTACGTGTTATGTTTCTCTCTCCTACGTGGATGTTTGTCTCATCTTTTCATATTGTTTTTCCTTTCTCCTATATTTTATTCACTTCGATACTTTAGGTGCCAACTTTGTTAATTAAAATACTATTTCTTTCACCTCATTTGTTCTTGACCACTTTTTTTTTCACTCTTTACATCCTCCCGATTCTTCTTCTCTCTCTTCTAGGTTATCTTATCCTTCTTTCTCTATCTTTACCTTTTTACTTTAACATAACTACTTAAAGAACCCTGTTTTCATTTCTATACACTCACACACACTTGTATAATCGCTAGATTTTGATTATGTGGAGGTAGATGGTTTTATTCCCAATTAGGAGAAATCACAACTATGGTCTATCTAAATACGGTGGGCTAACTTATAAAGACTGTTCTGTCCAACTGCAATGTCCTAGAAACCGTTAAGGTTATGTGTATATTTTAATACTAAAGTCTCTCTCTTAATAAGTATGGATACCTCAGTATTATGCCCTAAATTTTTTATTCCCATAATATTTTTTTTACTTTTGTTTGTGTGTGTCGTATTTAAATGTCTCATTGGAGTTGGGATTGTGATTTTGAAGTTTTGTTCCTTCTTCGTGTGTGTTTGTTTGCAGAACTTAGGGATGGGTACTTCTTTGTTGCATTGCATTTTAATAGGTTTTGTAGTGAATAGCCTTGATGGGGAAGCTCAAAATTTTGATCGGTGTCCCAGGGACGTAATGAGTTTGGTATGCTTAGATAAGTGGTTGCAAAGACTGGGGATAGATGGCATCATTATGTACCATAGGAAAATACCTAATAGCGAGTATAAAGATGGCACCGTGGAAATAGGTAGTGAATTAGATGTGTTTTGTATGTATGTTGAAGTGGATCAAACTAGGGTTATAGATGTGTATGTTAGGCACTTAAGTAATGAGGATTTTGCACATTTGCATACTCCAAAAAAGAAGAGGTCTAAGGTTATCATAGAAGAAATTGAAACTAAATATTGAAGAAGGAAGAAGTCCTCATGTTGGTATGGCTCATGATGATGTGAATCATGGTCTCAAGAATGTTGGGGACGGGGAGTTTTCTTCCTCCTACAGCTCAAGCTATATCTTAAAATGACAACTCAAACCAGGCCTTGTTGCAAGGAGAATCATCTTTAGTGATGGAGGGAATAGTTGACATGTGCCAAATGTAGCTAACAATGATGTTTCAATAACCTTGGATAAGGACTATTGATAAATCATTTTTACTCTATGCAATTCATTGAAATTCATGCTTATTTTATCTATTTTTAGATAAATTCTTATAATTTTGTGCTTTTATTGTGAAAATGTTGTTTTTCAACTCCAAATATCATAAAAAGAAGAAATAAAGTGATTTGGATTAAGATTGGAGTAAAATAATAAAAATGTTTGAAAACAAATTCCAACCGCGGCCTAAAATTCCCAACTGAGGGCAAGAAAACAAGGCAAAAGTCCAAATTACACCCTCAATCACGCCCTTGATCTACACCGCGATTTGCATTAAGAGAACCACACCTTAAAATTCAAAGAATTATAGCCTTAATCGCACCCAGAGTTGTGATAAGAACCATAGCACTCTGATGAAAAAGATACATTTTAGATTGTGGCAACCTTCAAGCCCGCGATCTAAGCTAAGAACAATGACCTTGTCTTGGTTCATGCACATGTTGCCCTAAAATAAAGCACTTGGAGATATGGACAAAATCCATTAAAAAGAATATGCTTCATTAGCAAATAATATCTTTATGAATTTCTGTGTCTGCCGTCCATAATAAACACATAGAGCTGTTGCAAAATATGTTGTATCATATGTTGCAAATTAACCAGATGTTTGTTCTTGTAAGACATTGCGCTTAATTGGTAACTTATATCTTTATTTATATCATTTCTCTTGCACCCGTGTTGAATGTTCGTATCCATAGAGACATCAAACATTTTACCTTAAGGTTTTGAACCTAAGACCTGATTATGTGATTTCAATGTGTTTTTAATGAATATTGTCTAGATACTTGTATTTAGTAGCTTGAACCTTAACTCATGAGTTTATGTGAGTGCACTGTATAGATTCGCGTCTAATTTTAATTTAATAGATTAAGAAATCGTTACTTTAATTAGATCAAGGCTGCAAATGAAGTTGCTCATAACCGCCTAAAGATAGGGGCAGTGAAACCTTTTTTCATTTAGTTTTAAATTCATTTAAATGAGTTTTAACCAAAACATTCTTAATATTTATGCAAGTCTTGGTTGTTGATAGCTAGAAAGAGATTTTAGTGGTCTAGCTTAGATTTAGAGTTCTAGACCTTGAGAGAGGCTTTAATTTACCTTAGTGAATTCGACTGTATAAGTAAACCTAGCATATAACTCATTGAGTTTGTTAAAAAATCATATGATAATAATTTTGAGAAGCAAATTCTAAGCTCATTCTTGCAAACTTACCTTTAATTTTTGCCCTAAAAATGTGTTTATAATTAGTTTTAACAATAGTTGAACTTTTTGCTATTCATAATGCTTTGCTCATCTTTTTTTTTTTTTTTTTTTTTGCGAGATAATAGATAAAAAGTGAATATGATAGATGCTAATGATCCACATGAAATACAACCCATATTTGTCAAAATCACGATTTTACTATTCATTTATATTTGTAGAATTGGTAAAATTATGTAGAATCATGCAAAACTGGCAAAATCGTAAACTTGTAGAACCGTATATCTAAATTCATAATTCTACCTAAAGTCTACACTTTAATAATTTTTCACCTAGTTTAATTAAGGAACACACATATAAAATTATAAACTCGTAAAATTGTATATTTGATTCATGATTTTGACAATCATGATACAACTTAATACTTTCTATACTACTTCGGTAGATGTGTTTGCCTATGTCGGTGATTGGAACCGAAATTGAATAGAACTTATTAATGCATATTTATAAATTTTTGAAGACCTCAACTTCATGTTTGCATTTATAAAAAGCAAAACAACTACCACCACTAACCAAGTTTTCTAGCATCGTTGTTAGGGGATTGGCATTTGATTCGACCATTTGAAGCCTAATGAAACACTAGATGATCGCTTAAAATCTATTAGACTAGTTACTAAACTTATGAATAGAGTGAATAATTTTTTCTTTTTGTTTTTTTTTTGTACATGTTCTTAGTTTTTCTATAAATATTCTTTGTTCTTAGTTTTATTTTTCTTTTTCTGTAAATATTTTTCTTCTATTTGTAGTACTAACCCTTTGTTCTTGCTTGTCTATACATATTCTTTTATCTAATTGGAAATATGCATCAATAGTTTTATACTTCTTTTGAACAGTATTATATGTTCGTTTAGATTTAGCTTAGCTCTATTTTCTTTTGTCTTTTATTTAATTCTTTAACTCTTTTGGATACTCTGCTGTTGTAAATTAAACCTATTTTAGTTGCTTCTTTGTTGTAGTTTCTAAATAATATTTATTTGTTTGTAGTGTGTCTATTATAATATAGATTTGTTATAGACTAGTTCTTTACCATAATAGAACTGTAAGATTATGATTAGAAGTCAATCTTATCCTTTGTTTCCCTTTAATCTAGAATATCAAAGAATAGGACAAACATCCAAGAGAATAGCTAGAGAAAAGAGGAGACTTTTACTGAAAGAGATGGCAAATAGATTGGACCATGAAAATGCAAGAGAGGCACAGGAAGAAAATGAACTTGTTAGGATAGACTAGCCAAATACTATGCTTGATTTCTACCGACCAACTTTAGATGGGGCTAATACTAGCATTACTAGACCTAGAGTGATAGCCAATAAGTTTGAAATAAAGCCCAACTTTATCCAAATGGTCCAACAATACATGTAATTTGATGGACTGCAAGACGAACATCCACTACTAGAAAACTAGCCTTTAGAGACAGAAAATTTCTGTCTCTAAAAAAATGAATTAGAGACAGATTTGCTACAGATTTGTGATGATATAAATTATGAATAATCTTCTAATTTTTATATGCTTTTGCGACGGAATTTGCGACGGATTACACATTGATTGTGACGAAAATTTTCCGTTGCAAATTTGTCTCTGATTTTAGAGGGAAATAAATTATTTTAGTTCCAATTTCTTTTTTTTTTAAATTATGTTGCAAATTTGTCTCTAAATTAAATTATTACATATATGTATATAAAAATTATGTTTAAAATTTAGTTTTAATTATACATATTTATATAATATATAAATGTGCATTATATAATAAGGAAATATTATATTAGTAAATTAATTTTATTATATAATAACTATAATATGTATAATCATATGTCATTTACAATAATTATATATTTTTTATTTATAATATTTTATTTATTACATTACATATTTATATATTATAAAGCATAAGTTAAAATAGTACTTAAAATATAATATTATATTTATATCTTATTATATATTCTTTTGCATAATAACTTATATAAAAAATCAAATTATACACTTAATAAAATAGTGTATAACAATAATATAATATGTTATATACAAGTAATATCATAAAATACTACTTAAAATAAAGTATATTTCAATAATAAAATATCTAAAATAAATAATTAATATAAAATGTAAACTTAGTATATTTAAACATATACAAATATATTAATATATTAATAAAAAATATATATTCATATTATTTATAATTTTTTATTATATATTCATTTGACTATTTCATATGTTTTTTTTATATAAAAAAATTTATTATATATATTACATAATTTATATTTACATACTATATTTTATTTAAAATATAATAACATATTTGGGTAAAAATAATATACTATGTAAAAATATAGTATATTTCAGTAATAAAATATATAAATATAATAATTAGTTAAACATATTTAAATTGATATTATATATTATTTTATTAATATATTAATGAAAAATATATTTTTATATTGTTTATATCTATTATAATTTATTAAGTGTAACAAAAATGAAATAAAAAATAAACACATTAATAAAAATATGCAATTTATTAAGTTAATATAAAATATTAAATAAGTAATGTAAAAAGTATAAATTAATATATATATCATTAAATATATATAAATTTATATGTATAACATTATTTTATTACATAATATATAATATTTTTAAATAATAATATCATATTTGGAAAAAAAAATTATAATATACTACTGAAAATATTATATATTTATAATAAATATATAATTTAAAATAATTATTATAAAAATATAAACATTGTATATATTAATATTATATATTATTTTAATAAAATATTAATGAAATCCTTAAAAATAGGTAAAGTGAAATTATAAAATAAAAATAAATTATAAAAGATATGTAAAATGTTTTATAGTTATAATATTGTAAATTGTGATATTTTTAAATAAATAGTAGTGGAACTTTACTCATGAAGATATGAATTAGTTATCGGTTTAGTGCTTGTTAAAACTTCAATGTTAAGTGTGCTTAGTATATAGCATTCTATGATGGGTGACCTCTTGGGAAGATAAATAAGAGGCAAATGTGTATTTTTTTTAATAATTTGTCTTAGAATCAGAGACAGAATTTGCGACAGAATAATTTTATTTAATATTTACTAATTGGATATTTAAAAATATCTAATTGTAAAACAGGGACAAATTTGTGACAAAAATTCCGTAGCAAATTTGCGATGGAAAATAAATCTGTCTCTAAAAGAATTAGCGACGATGATTTTTGAAACAGAAATTTGCAACGGAAAATCTATCTCTGAAAGTCTTTAGAGACAGATTTTTTTACTTTCAGAGACAGAATTTTTTGTCTCTAAAGCCAAAATTTTTGTAGTGATCCAAACACCCATCTCCAACAGTTTTTGGAAATATGTGATAGCATTTAGATTAATGGGGGCTCTAATGATGCCATACATTTTCGGTTGTTTCCTTTCTCTCTTAGGGGAAATGCAAAGAAGTGGATCAATAGTCTACCTAGAAAGTCCACAATTACTTGGTAGCAAATGGTTGAGGAACTATATGAGGAAGTACTTCCTACCTTCTAGAATAACCAAGCTGATAGCAAACATAGCTACATTCCACTAGATAGAGTTTGAAACCCTTTACGAAGCTTTTGAGAGGTGGAAGGAATTGCTAGCTAGATGGCCACATCATGGACTACTATAATGGACATAAGTGCAAATATTTTATAATGGTTTAAACTATAGCACTAGGAAGCTCATTGATGTAGCAATAGGAGGGAGCCTGAACAACAAATCCCTAAGGAGTGTTTGAGTTTGTTCGAGGATATGGCTAACAAACCATTACCGATGATCATTAGTAGGGCCAGGAATGAGAAGTCTGGAAGTGTGTTTGAACTAGATGTTGTCATATTCCTGACATCCAAGATAGAGGCCTGACTAGAAAGGTTGATAATATGACCATGGGAGCTGGTTAAGTGCGTATGGCTGATGGACTTCTAAGGTAAGTGTAATATAAAAATAAATAAATTATAAAGAAGGGCAAGTTTATCATTTGATGTAAAATAAAAGGGTTTTATGGTCAGCTCTAAAGTATAAAAAAGGATTATCAAGAAGGGTCAAAGAGTCAAAGGATATTAAATAAGAAGGTGTTTATGGTCAAAGTTGAAATATAATTGTATTGTGTTCACATGGCAAAGACTTGATTAAGAATGGATATTGACAGAGTGTACAATGGCTTTAATGCCTCTGGCGTAGACTGCTTAAATTGGACATGAACCTAGTGTTTTTCCTAAGCAATATACCTCTTATAAATAGACCCTTAACCTATGAATTAGTCACACCACTCCTCAGTCAAAACCCTAGATGAATTTAGACACAAGGAAGTCGTGCGAGATTGATTAGACGATTTTGGAATAGACCAGCACATAGGCCGCTAGCCTATAATCCTAAGCTACCAACCTAAATACAATGGACGACGGCTTAAACTCTAGTATTGGAGAGCCATCGAAGAGAGGATGAAGACCGATTTACGCCAGCATGATGACCGCCGACGTAGCAAGGAAGGCCGCCGGTGTATCATGGTAGGCCACCGGCATACTGACTGCTTATAGTGGCGTTTTTCCTAAGCTAGGGTTGTGTTTTTCCAAAACCAACCCTCTCTATATATAGACCTTAGACCCCACGACCTTGTCACACCTTTTCCTCAACGAAACCCAAGGTAAGTGGGTCATCTCTAGTCTTTTTTAATCATTCTCTTTAGTTCGATCTTTCTAATATGAGTTGTTCTACAAAATTGAAGGAAATTCCAAGATTTGTGGTGAAACCCTAGAGTGATTGGAGATCTAGGAGACTTTGATTCAAAGGCTAAAGATAAAATCTTTTTTAGGGTTTTATAATTCCTATGATTTGAGGATTATATGTTTATGATCTCAATTTATTATCGAAATTCAGGAGAATTGTGGATTAGGGTTCTTATTCCAATTTAAGAACTACAAGTTCTACGTACGTAAGAATCCATTATATTGTTGTTCAAGAAATTTATTTGTTGTTGTATTTTGAATTGTTAATTAGAGGACTTTACGTATATGTATTGAAGGAAGTTGTGGAGAGATTAGGAGGTTTTGGAGAAAGCTGTATTGAACGGTTTCTTTGAATTGTAAACAAAAGAGACAGGTATGTTAATTACTTTTTGTAGATTCATATTTAGGGTTATCGATTCTTTTAGAAAGATTATAAATTAAGGAATTAGGGTTTATTGTGTATTATTGTTGATCTGGGATATCTGAGAGCTTAGGGTTCCTTTCTTTAAGAGTTTTGTTGGTGGATTTGATTGGAAGAAATACCAGGTACGATTCTTACCAGCTTGTATGTTTGTGCTTGTAGGATTAGTTGTTAAATCTGACTAATTTATATCCGACTTTAATTGCATGAGTGTTGGTTGTGGGTGGCTGCAGTTAGTATAAAAACTCATGGTAGAGAAACCATAGTGAAGGGTAATACTAACGCTGGCACCTGATGATCCTTATGCCACGTTGTCCTGAATAGA